>QEWY01004124.1:626368-636593 GCA_006503575.1 Baylisascaris schroederi | reverse complement strand
TTCCCCCTTAAATGAAGCCACTCAAAAATTTTTTGAGAAGGGGAGAAATCCTCCTATTCTCTCAATAAGCGTTCACTCTTTTATCTAGAAGTGAAAGAATTTTGTATACGGGATTTTTGCTGTTGTTACGATATTGTATATATGCATATCCTTGTATGTAAAAGTTATGTGCTATGCTGTAGTCCACGCTGCAATTTCTAGACGAAATAATTTCGCACTAAATAATCTCCCTTCACTCGCTACTGAAATCATTGGGATTTTATCACCCGGGGTTTTTATTCGAGGTGATACGGTGTAGAAGTGATACAGTCTAGTGTTTAGAAATTAATCTATATTATTGATTTATATTTCAGTATTGCGAAATTTTCCAAGGGAAACACTTGCATTCAAATGTAAATTGATAGCGCAAATTCAATTGGGGCAATTCGAGGAAGCACTTGCACTCATCAAGAAGACACCTTTTCATCAAATGGGGTGAGTGATAAATGATGTACTTGCTCCTTTTCAGGCTTGGGCAAGTTTCAGTTTGTTCTTATTGAATTTTGGTTTGATTCTTCTTCCGCTTTTCTTCTTACTACCCCTATCAAGGGGAAGGGAATCCATTGGGCTCAACTTCTTTGATCCAATGAGTGGAAATCCGCACTTAATAGCAAAATTGACTTCATTATAGAATCTCTAAATTTTGATGGGGAATTTGCCTCTTTTTGATGGCAATAAGCATCTGCGAAGCTAATTTATAGAAGAAATAAATTAACTTCGCAAATGCCTATTGCCTGTTGGTCATTTTTTGAAAATTTTTCCATCTTTTTCGAAATTTTTAAAGAGGATTTACACCTCATATTTATCTTTCTTCCATTAGCCTTATGTTTCATTCAGAGTATAACTCATATGAAAGATATTTATTCATGTTTCACGCATATTTCAATAGTCGTAAACTTGAATTTTTGAAACTGAATTAATTTTTTTTTCATTGACGGAAATATTGTTTACGGAGATGATAGAGGTATTGTTTATGGAGCCTAAAATGGAGTCAAATATGAGACTGTCATAAAGAGGTGTATAATGTTATTGAGCATATTTAAGAGATTGTTTATTCGAGAAGGCTTACGTGCAGTATCGGCTTAACGATGATACCGCTGCAATGGAAACATTGGCAAAAGCAAATCCGGATGATGTTCGTTGCATGGA
Organism: Baylisascaris schroederi; assembly: GCA_006503575.1. Lineage (NCBI taxonomy): Eukaryota > Metazoa > Nematoda > Chromadorea > Rhabditida > Ascarididae > Baylisascaris > Baylisascaris schroederi. The sequence continues at coordinate 635,405 of QEWY01004124.1, read as the reverse complement.
ACTGACGGCACAATTACTATACCGGGCGGAAAAATTCGACGAGGCGGCTGCAATTTTCAAGTAAGTATGATGAAATGGGCGCTGTTTTCACTGTACCAAACGATGTTTTATTAACCTCTAGATGGGTTATATTTATGGTGTAGATCGAACAAAGTACATCATATGTCTCCACTTTTTTCTTTCTTTTTGGGTAAATTTTTTCAAGTGACGAAAACGATCTGATCGTTTTCGTCACTTGAAAAAATTTACCCAAAAATTCTATTTTCTAATTCTTTGTTGTTTTCATCGTTCTATTGTCGTTTTATTTCCTCGTCTTTGAGTGATATCCATTCAACTCGTCGTTTCAAACATTTATATTACTTAATTTTAATATTTTTCTTATTTCATTATCCATCATTAATTAGTTTTAGCAGTTCCATCTATGTGATTAAAATATTAGCAGGAGAGATCATTCCACGAGTGAAAAACAAAAAGAGTACGGCGTTTTCCTTTGTTCCCATTTAATCTCTAAAAGGAGCCACACCTGTACTCACAGGAGGTTTTGTGGTACTGAAATGATTTTTCACTCTTTTTCATGAAGCTTCCTTTCAAGTGGATATATAAAGTGATGAATATAATTTAATTCTTCCATTATTCATATCGTAAATGTTTATTCATACTGTACATAACCTTGAGTATAACCCCAGTGGTTATAGAAATCAAAGAGGTCAAGTACCGTTGTTGATATCAGGGGAGGGATTTTGGTAAATAACATAAATAACATAAATATTTCAATGATTTTTGACGATTTCTTCAGTGGAATTCAGCTAGATGATTACTTAATCCCTACCGTAATTATTGTGAAGGATTACTACCGTAATTCTATATTTTAGGAAATTGCTTAAGAACCATTCAGATGATTACGATGAAGAAAGGCGTGCGAATCTTATTGCCGTTATTACACAATTGCATGCGATGGGTATCCATCAAGTGAGTAATATCAACTTTTTAATATTGCATAGTTTTTTTTTTCTTTTGTAAAGAAATGGGATGTGGAAGTAGGCAGTAAGAGGGAAAGGGTTTGCTTTAGTCAAATTTGGAAGGATTTAAGCTTAGTTAGTGCTAGAGATATTTGAGCCTATTCTTTGATTGCAAAGAATGCGCCATGATTACAGAAATAATTTTATGTCTGAAATTCGATTGAGAACTATACCTGGAAAAAAAAGTTCATAGCCTGGCAGCTTCATCTTTCGAAAAAAAGGCGCAAATGTCCACAAACGTAAAATAAAACCAGCAATGTCCCTATCATTACTACCTGTACGGTTTATATTTTTTATTAGTGCAAAAGTACGATCTAATAAATTGACACATGAGTAGATGGTTGAGGATATTTTCCACAGGTGCTAAGTAATGAATACTTCATTTAAGCATGGGATATACCTATTTTCAGCAACCGATGATACAGTTGGAAACATTCGAACAACTTTATAATGGCGCATGCCATCTCATTGAAACTAAGAAATATTCTTTGGCACTTAAAATGCTGCAGAAGGCTGAAAGTATGTGTTTTTTTTTTAATGTTTCCACTGTGGGGAGTTTATTATTCTTGGTGGTTGTTTCCGGGGTCCGTGGGTCCATACATGCCGTTAATTCTAACTGGTATCTGAAGGTTTAATGGGGTATGGGAAATGCCGGTTAAAGATTTATATTTTGCAATATTTTAGCACTATGTTTAGTATTTTGATATAGATGAACATATTTCTGCGTTGTTATCTCTATTGCATTACTAAATATGCCTTTGATATCCACCAAATACACCACTGAAATCAACCACATACACATGTAATGCCTTTTAAATACGCCTCTAATATCTATTAAATACGCGTTTGATATGTTAGTGGGTAATCTCTTTGTCGATAGTATATTCTTATTTAAAAAAGCACTAAATTGTTTCACTATTCGACATTAGTAAGCATTTTTAGGTTGTTATCTATGAAATGAATATACTCGAAATGGTATTTATAGATTCCAACGAGGGCAAGAAATGGTATTGAATGATTAATAAATTGCAGAAATATGCGGTGAAACACTTACTGAGGAAGGTTTATCGGAGGATGACATTGAAGAGGAACTCTCTGTTATTCGTGTACAAAAGGCATTCGTTCTTCAACGTTTAGGACAAGTTGATGAGGCGTTGAAAATATATTTACGCATACAGGAACTCAAGTATGTCTACGCTGTTCGTTATTTGAGTCCCATTATGTAGAAACTTGGTATATCGTACACCCGCAATTATAAACCCCTGCTTAGTTTTACATATTTGAAAAGTTTTGAGATTATTTAGAATCCCTTTTTGATTGTTTTCTATATTTTCCTTTTTAAGACATTGAGAAATGCTGGGGGGAGGGGGAGGGGGGGGGTTATAGTCTTAATGCTGGGGGAGGGGAGGGTTAATAGTCTCTAGCTTCAATTATGTAGGAATGAATAAAATGCGGTATCCTTATTTCAGTCCATCAGATAAAAGTGTATTAGCAACGGTGGCCAATAATATTCCATCAGCTCGTCGTGAGCAAAACTTAATGGAGGCAAGAAAGAAGTTAAAGGCAGCATCGCAGATCGAAAGCTCAAAGCTAACGATTCGCCAGAGAAGAACACTCATGCTGAATCAGGTTTCATTCATTATTCTAATTTGAGAGTACTGTTATCTGTATTCATCTAATAAAATATCGTATAACTTACGTTTAATACCCCATGTCGCAAAATACAATGCCGTCAACTTCCTGGTAGATCTTTAATTAAGGATTTTTTTATAAATAAGTTTTGTTATGGTTTTATGCAGTCGTTATTTTGCAGGCACTTGTGCATTTATATTCAAATCAACGAGAGCCCTGTCGTCGTAGTCTTGAACAAATCCACGAACGTTATGGTCCTATTCAAGAGGCGTTGTTGATTGAAGCGGCGTTGCATTTGCGTTCGAAAGATACACAAAAGGCGTTGGCTGCATTAGCAGCTGCAAAGATGACCGACGAGATTAGATTGGCTGTCGTGCAGATTAGCATACATGAAGGTCGGTTGTTTTTTTTCGATTTTTAAAACGGGGGAGGGGAGGAGGGGGGTGGGAAAGGCAGAGTTTATTAAAAAAGAAAAGATGTTTAAGTAAAAAGTTTCGGATGATTGGTTAGTAGATCATTAGTATTGTAATAATAATAACGGTACTACATCAACATAATGGAAAGTTTGCTCTCATGAAGAATTATAAATGTATATTTTGGTCTGTCTTCCTTTTTTTTCCTTTGTGATTCTAAAGGGCATGGATGATATGTTATGTATAACATGAAAAAGTATAGGAAAATGTAGGGATCTTTCTTCTTGTTTGTCTTTTTTTTACCGGAGTTTTGTTGGGGATATATGGGAAACGGGGTATCCATAATTTTTTTTTTCTGCTCTTTGTTATGTCGATTGCGAATTTCAAACGACCAATTTAATAGGAGTGTTTACTAGATGTTGGAGTTTTAGTGGGGAGGGGGGGGGGGGGGTAACTTCTACGCGGGGGTCACAATCCTTCCCAACATGTGAGTTGTGTTTTTGAAGGAAGAAATGCAATATTTAGAAATATGCAAATTTTTTAAAATCATTCGGCGATTTTTTTTATACGTAAGAAGTTTTTAAAAGGAATGATATCATGAAAAGTAGAAAATTGTATCTTATTTAATTAGCAATAATGAAAAAATTTGTGTGTTTTGCAGTTGTGATTGTTGAAATTTTTTTTCCATTTGAGCGGGAATGTTGAAATATGCAAATTGCAGACTATGGGCACTTATTGTTGAACAATTTGATTATGAAAATAGTGTAGTTCCTTAGTATTATTATTTAAGTATTATTTATTATTTATAGGTAAATTTTTTATAGGTAGAAACTTAAGTATTTATAGGTAAAAACTTAGTAATATAAGTATTATTATTTAAGAGGAATATTTATAGGTAAATTAGAAGAGGCTTGTAAAGCGCTGCAAGAGATCCCATCCGAGTTGGCCAATCGTCCTGCTATTTTGCAGTTACGTGTTGCTTTGCTCTTGGCAACCAATCAGAAAAAGGTGATTCTTTTCGTTGTTAATGCTGGTTTCGATACTTAAGTCTTTACTTAAAAGGTAGTACCATAAACAGAGAACACTGTGAAATTGGCAGTGATATATTGGTGAGGTGAATGCAGGTGACGATTGTTTGAACGGAGTCCAGGTCATAAATATTTCACTAAGATCATAGGCTTTGATTAGAAATATTTAGAAAAGTAGAAATATTTAGTAGAAAAAAATAGCAATTATCAGAAATATATTTGAAATATAAGAGATTCGAGGCCGATTAGAAATATTTTTCACCCTTAAAAAAGATGAAACGAGAAAAATTTGCATATTGAATTCAAGTTCGAAACACTTCATATTAATTGGGCATTGTGAACAGGTAGGTTATTAAAGGTAAAAGATGCATTCAAAAAGAACGTTGCAAAAATCGGTGGCGATTTTATAAGAGTGAATTAAATCGAAGTGAATAATTACTAATCGCACTATGCTGTCTAATATTGAATATATTTTTTTTTTTTTATATGGATGCCTACTGCTTGGGGTGACCTGACTATACCGACGAAGTTTAGTGAAACCAAATTCGAAAGCTTTGCAATTTGATTGTACCGGCGTGTTACTGATTTTCTGTGGTTTAATCGAATTCAATCCTATGTTATCATGATCGATAGTATTCAGCACTGTTATCATTGATTACCGTCCACTATTTAAACTTTCTATTTGAATGGCAAATGTTGATTGCCTTCGAAGACCCGATTCTTCACAAGGAAAATCTACTCGATGCACTGAAAATATTGCATGAGAATTGCAAACAAGTTTTTAAAGTACCTCGTAGTGTCAATTAAAATTCATCCAGAGTCGAAAGGCGCGACCCGGCTCTCCAAGAAATCCAACCGTTTACTTTGGAATGAACTTTATAGCCTGGGGGTTGTACTAAAGGGTATACGGTATATCGAGGATAATAGTTGCAGGCAGCTTTGGATCTTCTCTCGAAGGCGGTATCCGAAGCTAAAGAAGACAGTCTGCTGGGAGTTGTGTTGGAGCAAGCTGCATCGTTAAACGTACACCTTGGAGACTATCCAGCTGCAGTGAGTTGTTTGCAACGTCTTTCGGCAATTCGACCGGACGATATGCAAATTCTATGCCGTCTTATCAAAGCCTATTCGGCGTTCGATACGAAACGCGCCGAGGAGCTAACGTCACGTGTTTTTCCACAGAAGGATGCTTCTGATGTCGATATCGATGCACTTGAACGCTCCGATTGGATTCTGTACGGAGAGAGATACAGGCAAAAGAAGGACAACAAAATGGAGGTGCAAGATACGGTAATGGTTACTGTATTTGATATGTCTTTTATTTCTTCTGTATATTTATTTGGAAGCGGTTTATTGGAAGTGATGCAAGTTTTTCTACGGGATTTTTTTTTAACGGAAATAACTATAGAAAAAAAAGAGATCAATAATTTCAGGAAATAGTTACTGGGAAATTACGTAAACGGAAGAGAAAGCGTAAGATTATATTACCGAAGAATTATGATCCGAAAGTGCCACCTGATCCGGAAAGATGGTTGCCAAAACAAGAGAGAACTGCCTATAAGAAGAAACTCAATAAGAAACATAAAGATCGTGAAATTGGACGTGGAACTCAAGGCACAACTACTGCATCTCCTCAATTGTGAGTTGTTTTTGGATATGGATTGAGAGGAAGGGAAGGATATTTGAGGATTTACGTTGGTATTGTTAAGCTTTTATGATGTTCGTTAATATATTTGTATATTTATAGTGCGATTTTAATTGGCTAGGTGAGAGGCATTAAGTGAATTGCTCACATCTTTGAAAAATATTGTTTAATTAGCAGGCGTGAACCTGAGATTCCGGTTCCGGAAATTTTCAATGCACCTTCTTAATTTTTGCTATGGATTGTAATGTCTGTGGGAAACCGGGATGGTGTGAAGCGGAAGTGTACTATTTACTAGTACAACTTCATATAAATGTGATTGCCTTTGCTCTGATTTTTCTACAGCTTTTTGCTTCAGGGTTCATTTCACAAAACTTCAGCTCAATTTTCTCAAAAAAAAGAGTAAAATTCATGGCCATTTTTTGGGAAATACCTTCAGTAAAGAGGTATATTCGTTGCCATATACCCATGTGATTAATTGTAATCGATTTTAGAGAGAGTGTTTCAACAAAATTGGAAAGTTCACCGAAACCAACACCTGTAATGGGTACCACAGAAGGGCCACGACAGCAACGTCCAGCTGGGCAGCAACCAAAAAAGAAGAAGAAGAAGGCTGGTAATAAGTGGTGATACTGCTACTATTATGTGAAATCAACGTCATTATGGAAAGAAGGGAAGCAGATGTGGGTAAGGAATTTGCATGTTTGATACACGAAGTGGGTGGTTAATACGGGGTGTCATCCGGTCCGGCTTGGGGCTGGGGGATAAAAAATCAATTTATTAAAGGGGCTGCGATTTCCTACTTATGTTCAAAGACTTTTAAATGAGTATAATAAGATCGTTCTTTTTTTTTCATTAGTTTCCTGTGAAATTGGGGCATCTATTCCCTGTATTGATGCTAGAGGAAATCAGTATAATATCAATTAGGTAAAGTGCGTCGTTTTACTTTGCAGCCCAATTTGCTCACTTAAATTTATTTCGTTGGTTGATGGATAAAAAGAAGTAATATGTGTGCCCTTGTTATGGTTTTAATTGTAACTTAAATGGTGACCTTTAACCTTTTACTGTTATGGCTATCGATTTTTTTTTCTTGATTTCGGGTAAAATATATTGTGTATTCCACATAATTGCCATTAGTTTAATTCAGTTTTATTTATGGTACTCGCTTAGGTTCAGAAGAAAAGTTTATTAAAGCCAATGTTTGGAAGAGAGAAGAACGAGATTTGAAATAAAGGATCATACGATCTCGTTACGTTGGACTTGTGGGGTTTTTAATAATAAACGTTACGGTATTTGAACTTGATATGACCTCCTGAGGCCATGTGGGTGGATATCACGAGGTGGGGATGACAGTGCTATCAGCCAATCCACGATATGGGTAAGTTGGCAAGCTTTTTTGAAAATAGGATCAATGAATGCTTTGTGATGGTCACTCTAAAATGAAAATGCGTAGACTACGGTATGTTACCGTAAGGTCTCGAATAAACCCCCACCAGATAATCTTCTTCTTGTAAACTTTAGTCAATTAAGAGGAAACCTTTCATCACAAAAGTAAAAATAAATACGAATTAAATAAAATAATTTTATTCCTCAAAATGGCTACAATAGACATTTAATTTAAACCTCAAGAACACTTTATGAATAATAATCGGAATCGCCGGATTGACTATCTAGACAATCAATAAACGAACAAAATATCCTATACGATTTTATGCCGCATATCTAAATTGCCGGCCATATTATATATTGGAATTTATATGAGATTATTTTCACAGGATCAACACTCCGGACGATTGAGAAATTCCGATCGCAAAAATCAATACAACTTCTTCGGGAATCGAAAAATGCAACAACTCGACTGTGGGAATAGTATAATGAGGCAATGGGAAACTTTCAAACAAAAATCGGCCCGGTGTACACATGCCACCTCCTATTTGAATGATACACTCGTTGATGATGCAAGCCCAACCTGAAATTCACATTTTCAATGAGGTGCAATGGGGACCTCGTATCGCAACAACACAATCGTCTGAATAAATTCCCGATATTTCAACACACCCGAACATTTCCGAAGTAAATTATAATAAATCATATTGTTCAAAACTGTCGTACCTTTTTTTCTGATCTCTTAATGATAAAGCCCAAGATTTCCTCAAATAGAACAATTTGCTCGAGCGCACCTTGACCTTAACCTCGAAGGTCAGGCTAAAGGTTGCAGTTGCACGCCTTATCCTTGAAGGAGACAGTAGAGATTATAGGCCTTGATCGTGAACGATTCAATATATGTTGTAGATCTTACGCTTGGAGATCAAAGTGGAAGTCACGGGAATTTAAGAAAAAACAGAGGAAAATTATACAAACGCCGATCATTTTGTTAGTTTCTCAATTGAAAATGGAAAACATTTAAACAACAAAACAAAGCAAAAACGTGAGGTGCTTTTCCGCTATCAACAAGAGGATCGTCAAGGAGGATTATCTGATCCAAAACCCTCCTCCTTGCCCTCTTTTGTGTAATGCCCATTCGTAAATACCGTCCATCAAACTAAACAAAATAAGCAAAATACAATAAATCGAAACATGCCAACCTCAGATGAAATACTTGTTGGACGCATAAAGCTCTCTGTTAGGACCGACCGTTACCGCACCTGAATAACTTCTGTAGAACATGCGGGCACCTCTCTTCAATCCCTGAATCGGCATTAGATAACACCACGCGTCCTGCCATACATTGAACGCCGGACTGTATGGAAGCATCGAAATTGCAAGCCTTAATTTACACACATTAAGAATAGATTATCCTATGAGAAAACATACCAACATATAAAATAAAACAATTAAAAATATAAAATAAAACAATTAAAAAATTCCTCCACGTAAGCAAAATGAAATAGCGATTCCAATCCGAAAAACTTCAACCCTATCCAGAAGCACAACCCCAATGACGTCATTTCTACAGATTTGCCACTTAAATCTAAATGTATCCCACCTCTAAACATCATGCGACCTACTCAATCACATATCTATGACCCTGAAAAATAAGATTGATTCTCTATTGCAGTTTCAGATTCACTTATTAAAAAAAAAACCTCGACGATCCGCAAATAAATACTCTAATGTCCGCAACTTTAAAGAGAAACTGTTTTCTTCTGGAATGACCATTGGCATAGAAATTCACATATTCATATTTAATCGCGCTTTTCTGACTACTTATCAAAAACAACGTTTAATAATTGAATGAAATGTTTCAAATAAAAAATAAAATAAAATAAAATAAAGCTTACAGACCTCGGACAACAACGTTCAGAA
>QEWY01004124.1:574246-615261 GCA_006503575.1 Baylisascaris schroederi | reverse complement strand
AATTTGGATAGCTTTTTTCCTGCTCAAATAAAACATATCGAATATGAAAATTAAACTTAAAATCACTACTTATATTTTATAAGCCAAAATTTCTTAGCAGATTTTTAGATGAATTTTTATCTCAAATATATTTCAATATATATATATATATATATATATATATATATATATATATATATATATTCGTTTATCATAAACACATACCATACAGGTGCACTTTTGGCTTTAATGTAATTGATTGCCTCCAACCATTTAGCACATTGTTGTCGCTTCGAGTTGCTTGTAATATAGCTCGATTGATTACCGTAATACTTATAGGTTTTTACTTGGTCAGAAGGCACGCATTCAGCAACTAAAGTTGAATCCTCAACTTGCAGTTATGGAATTTTAAAGTCGGCCTTCCCCAAGGCCCTCAGGTTTGAGGTACCTAAGATCGAAGGAGCGGGAATGGAGTTGAGAGGAGGAGTTGGAAACAGAAAAAGTGAAAAACTCATAAAATGCTCCATCTCGTTGAGAGCATTTACTGAATGGGATAGAAAACAGGTTATGTCAAAGTTCTAGATGAAAATTGTCCTCATCCTTTCATTGTGTAAGCGACCTTCTGTTCGAAAACCGACAAGTTATTGCGAAGTATTGGAAGTTCATACAACTTTAAATGTCCGCATAGCATTTGAAATATCTCGTCTAACTCAGAGTTATGAGCTCACCGATGATCGTTGAAAAAATTGAGTATTTTTTTATAATTTAGGAAAAAAATTTAAAAGTGGAATTTTCATTTCGTGGATTAGAACTTCAGCATATCGATTTATTTATTTATTTATTTATTTATTTATTTACTATTTACTAATTCGATTATGTTGTAAGTTAAAATTCGATAGAGAAAACCAATTAAGCGTGGGCGCCTTTAATATTGAAATGTGATCTTTCATTATCGTCGTCAATTCAATGATAAATATATTGATAGTAGACTAATTAAATTCCTCAAATAAACAAAAGTAAAGTTAATAAGATTAGAATAAGAACTAAGGATCATGAAAGAATGAATAGTGATTTTATTTTTGAAAACGAATTTTTTTCGAAACTCTCCTTCTTTTCAGTCGGTTGTCTTTTAAGTGGATCATCTCTTACGATTTCCGCTTATCACAACATTTGTCGCAACATTAAATCCCCTATCCTCTTCTATTATTTGGATTAAGAAATCGATTAAAATTATGCTGGACCTTTGATGCTTTTGAATTGTAGTTCTCTAGTTGAAACTTTTGTCGTTCAGAATCTCATTCATTTCATTGGAAAACTTAACGCCACGACAGTTGCGCCATGTGCTAAGTAATCACCACTTTAAGATTGACGCTTGAATTATTTAAAACAAAAAAAAAGCATCAACCGAAAACATCTAGTACAAAATGAATTAAGTACGCATAACAACCATATAGGTAATGCTAGTGAACGTCTGTGTGAGTTAGTACTTATATGATACAACCGTTGTTTTCTTTTCGAAGGCCGTCACTCTAGTATATAAATGCAAATTAAAATAAACTTACAGTAAATATCGTCGTGATTGAAGTAGGGTTGTAGGCCTCCGATTACGGTACTTGCTATAAGGATAAACGAAAACGCTACACAGCTGGCCATCGTTACAATCATCTCGACAATGAATTAAAATTCGGCAAAACTATAAAGCCCAATTCACAAGATGTTTTCACAAATTTGCATAACTTGGGTGCATTATTTCTATATTCTTTTTGCAAATTTTCGCAAAAATTACATAATCAAAGAGCTATGATAATGCTGCTTTATGAATGAGCTTTAATATGAATATATGGAAAACTCTTAGAAGAAATTTTTCTAAAATTAATGTTTTTTTTTGCATGAGATGTTTTACTTCATTTTATATGAGTAGCCGACCGGATATGGCGAAGAAAAATTTTCTAGTCCGGAAGTTATGTAATCTTCGATGATTTTAAAGAGAAATATATGAAGCAACATTTCATTATTTTTCTAAAAATTAATGTAACCGGTCGGCTTATCGATTGAATGTTACATTAAACTCTCTTGTATTTTTTAATTGTGTTTTTTGCTTTTCTAATAGATGCAATTAGCTTTACACATTTAATTAATTCGATATTGTTTAGTGCACTTCAGACGATTTATTCGTAAGTGTGATTCGTTATCACTCATAACAACCAGAAGAGACGTGATTTTAACAGAATTTACCTCTATTAAATTCGAGGCGATATGGAAAGGAGTGTGGGGGAGTGGGTGATTTTTTTTTCCCGTATCTCCGAATGTGAATGGTATTCATGTATGCCGAGTGAATTCTCTTGTCCGTGTGAATTCATCTGCAATTTTTAGCGCATCTGCATAAAATATCCCATTCCCACTGCAAACTCATCGATAGTAATTGAACTTATATTAAAATATCTTTAAATTTTCTCCTAAATTTCTTAATAAATGTTGATAGTTTTCAATTTTTGCAATATTAATATTAATTAAGCTATTGTTCCTCTCAACCCCCTCCCTCCCCTCCCCAAAAAAAAAGAGAGCAAAGAACGATGAGCTGAAAAAAAAACTTTTCAAAGTTTATTCGCTTTGTAATTCATTAAGTCGTTTCGATAAAATCGCAAAATCTCTTCAATAAACGAACAAAGACCTGCACATTATTGAGAATAATATCATAAAAAATTGTTCACTCTTCATTGTACCGTTCCCTCCGCCTCGTTCCTTCCCTCTCCACCTTTCCTCCCCGTTCAACCATCATATACAGCTAAAAATTTTTCAATTTAGAAATTTTGAATATCGGTTAAATGAATTTCCACCGAATTTTTGCAGATAAAATTATGAACGGTCTTTTTTTATATCTCTTTCAATAAATCCTTTAATGTTTTCTTTTCATTCACTTTGAAATATGAATAAAGAGTGAATTTTTTTTTTCAATTTACCACTTAGAAAATACGTCATCAATCGCGTGCACTCTAAGAAAAATTAATAGCGTATTTGCACTTTTCTTCAAGATATATTTTTTATTGTCGAGAGATAATTTTCACTTTCCTTTGAATAACCTTAATCATTGCAATCGTCGTTAGTTCTCTTAAACTATGAAATCTCCCCGTTCTCCTTCCATTATTCTGCTAGCTGATGCTATTGGATCATCTATAAAATCCGTAGAGCTAACATATGTAAATCGACAATGATTTAAATGTATAGAGAATATGAAGAATTAATCTATAATTAATATAAAAACATTTTTTAAAAAAACAGTGCAATTGTAGAGATGATGAGCACGTCTTGAACAATTATTGGCCTAATTGGCCTATAATTCCAGTTATCTGATATTGGCCTAAAGAAATACTTTCGATTCTTCTGGAACAGATTTTTCTAATTCGATTCAAAGCCCATACAAAAAGTATACCTAGCAATTTGAAATGTTCGCTTATATTACACTTAAGTCATTTTTTTTCATTAATTACTACAAAGGCTTTTTTTTTAAAATTAATCAACATTTTCAATTCGATGTGGTAAGCAACAGTTCTATCTATTCAAATGTTGATGTGATTGCATGTGGATTAGCTAGTTGCATTCACTTTATACGATTGTTTCAAATGTAATGCGTTCATTTTCAAAAATCCTTTAAATTCGATGAATTTTCGAGGAAAATTTTTCTCTCATATTAATATAATTTACTTCAGTAAAGTTTTTAATGTTTTTTCCTGTTTCCTTTTATATATATATATATATATATATATATATATTATTTACTCATTTATTTATTTATTTATTTATTTATTTTAAAGTTTAGGGGTAATTTTTTTTTCGCATCTCATTTTAAATGGATTATCGAAGTTCATATCTCTGATGGGTTTTTCTTTATTTTTATTTGAAGTATTAGCATAGGAAAACCGAATCTTATATCGATGTTGATGTCACTTTCGCAGAATTTATTCATTTAATAAAAAAATTTATTTCATTTTCCTTGTTTGTCAATTAAACGCTTCATATAATACCTATTGAAAAGTGAAAAAGTTTGCTCCACCTAATGAACCGGAAATGAAACCTTCATCGGTGCACCAATACGGCTGTCACTAACAAACGTAGAGGTAGTAACGAGGACAGCACCACCACACCCAAACCGGATCGAATTCACGTCGCCTATGGTATATAACGAGTGGAAAAGCTTAACAAAAATGGTGTTACAATATGCATTTCTTTGTTATATTCATAATGCTAACTAATTTCATAAGCTGCCCCCCCCCCCCNCCCCCCCCCCCCCAAAAAAAAAAACGAAACAAATGAGGAAGTATAATAGAGCACTTGTCCATATCTTCGATTTAACAGTTCATCAATTTTTATCATTTATAAAATATATAGAAAAATACCTTTATATTTTTAAATGAATCATCCGCTTGCATAAATTTCGAAAGATTTCTTTTCTTTTTGCACTTTAAAAATTAAAGCTTATTATGACAATAACAAAATAGTATTCATATACGTATGTGCATGTCTCTTCATTTACATTGTATTTTCAATTCGGAAAGCATTATCAACCGAGTTAAGAGACCTTTCAGACCTTCCATATCGAACTCTACAATGATTTCTCAAATTCAAGACGAAACTGTAGATAAGCTCATGAAAGTGAATAAAGTTTGTAAACTTTTTACCTTCGTTAGGTTTTTCCTTCACTTCCGTTGGTTATGAAAAACTGGAATTTCGCAGAAAATTTGTACAAAAAAGTCGGATCACTTAAAATATGATTAACTAGATATTTTGCTTTCTCTTAATAAATTATGATATGGTTAGTTGGATATGTGAGATGGAATAGCGTATTTAGTGCCAGCTTTGTCAATAATATTGCCCTTCTTATTTACAGCCGTAAGATGTATAATGTGCACTTTTCTTTATCCTTTTAAGCGTTCAATCATCACGTAGATCTTATCACTTCAATTACTGTTAATTATAGAGCTTATGTAAAAGTGACTAATGAGCCTATTTCTAATATTTTTTCTTATTGTAAAAACTTGCAAATACTATCTTCAAATTGAATGGTTAATTTATTTACCGTCAATCGATAGCAATGACTCAAAACGAATAAGCGTTTAACTTTCGTAAATATAATCCTAATTTAGGAATATTTCAGTATGTGCGGCTTTGATTAGGTGGGAAAATTCACCTGCTTCCTTAAACTTGAGAAATTCTTAGTCTTTATTTAGGTAGTGTAGGTTAAAAAAATTTCTTCTTCGATGAATTTTCCTAAACTCAAGATGGTCGAAGCGGGTTTTTCTTCGAATTGTCTGTAAATTTGTATAGTTTCAAAATCCACGATAAAAGGCTCTGAATTATTCGATTAGTGCTTAGAATTCTAGGTTCTAGATTCTTTTCAAAAATAATTGAAGTGTAATATTGAATATTTTAGCATTTTTACTGTAATTACCGTAATTCTCTTTTGCCGTATACAACAGCTAAATAACTATCGGACATGGTAAATCTATATAAAATTAGGTTTTTGATTATGGAATTCTCTATCAGCCTTTTTTTTTTGAAAATTTTCTTATGCTTCACATCTCTTCTAATGAATTCATTGAATTAGATTTACCCTCATCTGATCCATCATTTGCAATATGCTTCGACTATCATATATCTTAAACTTGAAACCTTATGAGTAAAAAAACAACTAAGCTTTATTACTTGTAAAATGGGAACTCGATTGTTAAACTAATAAATATTCTACAAAAATTGTGAACGCTATTATGAAATTATATTGCTAAATTGTATTGTGAAGAAATATTATACTATGGTTTGAATCGTTTCAATCTACATACTATTATTGTATTTGTATATTAAATGTCCACATGGCAATATTGTTCTTTTTTTTTCGATGTAATCACAACAGCATAACAATGCACCTCGATGATTCAATAGCAGCTACTGTTGTCGCTGTTGTAAGTTTCATAACTTTTTATTTACAATTTTAATTGTTTCCTAATAAATAAGTTGCAATAGGTGGAAATATAGATGTGTTATGAACTTTATGCAATCCCTAATAAATCGCATGCTAATAGCATTCTAACCTTTGAGATCAAAAGTTATCATTGATAGATTGCATCATATTTTCATTGATTTACTTGTTGTCTTATTAAGAGCAACATTTAAATGATTTAAGCTAATCCTTCCGTTTACAGGTGGAACGGAAAAAATTTGGAAAAAATTTTTGGAAAAATTCACAGAAAACGAATATTGTTAAAGTTAGCTGAAAGGTCTTTGATATTCATCTCATTTTCATATATTATTGGCCGATTATAATATTACATATAGGATTATCTAGAGGATTAAGATCAAGTAACAATTACTCAAAAAATTCATATTTTCAGATTCTTTCATATTTATTGACTTTTATTTGAATATACATTGCAATATATTGGCTTTATTTATTGACTTTATTGCATGTATATATTGCAGCAATTGCTAATTGAATCAAAACGTTTGAATTCGACGAGCTGAATACGATCTTAGACTCTCAATGCTTTATCTTTGGGTAAAGAATTCTAGAGAGAGGAAAATATTTATAAAATCGGATGGAAAAATTTGGCACCTCTCTCCGAAGTACTAAATTTTAAACAACGAGCAAAACAGCGGACACCTTCACTAAATAGTGAAATCGACAAATTGTTAGCGGGAAATTGCGTTAATGAAATAAATGTTTTTTTTTTGGCAATTATAGCGGAAATAAAAATTTTGAGTTAATATTATTCCTGAGTTTTTCATTTTTCAAGTCTATATTGACTGCAGGGAAACTATCGAAAACGATGACTCCTCGATATGGTAAACCAACTTAAGCCAATAAAAATATACGGTACATGTAGGTATCTTCCAAAGGTTTAGGNAAAATTTTGCATTTATTAAATGTAATTTTTGAGAATTTTTGAAGTTAAATTCATATTTCGTTCAACGATTTGAATTTTTACAGCGATAATCTAGATGAAAGCTCAACTCTTGCCGTTATTTGTGGGCAAATTGCAAATGCAATGTATTATGCAAGTGTAACAACGCATACATTAATTGCATTCAATCGTTTTTGCGCTATTTATTTCCCAACAAAATATTCTCGATTATTTGGACGGAAAGAGGCGATCATTGGTGTGATCGGAATTTGCATATTAACTATGCTTATGACATCTGGACTTTATTCTGGTAAGATATTTCTGTTTAAAATGCTCATTTACGCAGAAAAAAAAATTTTTAAATATTTTTAATTGCGGCAATATGATGTTTTAGCACGTCATAAATTATAGGTCCAACGAATGAATAGAACAATTTACTTCTCATTCACGACAGTAGAGAATAAAATGAAGACATAATTTGAAAACTTTTGTCTTATTTATATTTTCCAGACTAGTCTGTTGGTTTTCTTCTATTTTCCTTCCATTCATTGATGTGGAATGTATTGTAAAAGATTTCAATAATAGAGAAAAATGCTCAATTTTTTCCTATAGCAATGATATCAGCTTGTTGATATTTCGAATTTCAACGATGCGAAAAATGCAACAAAATATCGCTAAATCATTTTGCATTGCAAGATATTTTTCTTAGATTTTATTGCATTGCAAATATATGCAACGATCTATTCCTATCTTATAAAGTTGTATTATACATAAATATTAGAAAAAAAAAACTATTTCGCTTACCAGCAAACCTTTATTCTCTTCTTTGCAAAATATTTACAAATTCTTNATTAAATGTAATTTTTGAGAATTTTTGAAGTTAAATTCATATTTCGTTCAACGATTTGAATTTTTACAGCGATAATCTAGATGAAAGCTCAACTCTTGCCGTTATTTGTGGGCAAATTGCAAATGCAATGTATTATGCAAGTGTAACAACGCATACATTAATTGCATTCAATCGTTTTTGCGCTATTTATTTCCCAACAAAATATTCTCGATTATTTGGACGGAAAGAGGCGATCATTGGTGTGATCGGAATTTGCATATTAACTATGCTTATGACATCTGGACTTTATTCTGGTAAGATATTTCTGTTTAAAATGCTCATTTACGCAGAAAAAAAAAACAAATAAATAAATAAATAAATAAATAAATAAATAAATAAACAAATAAATAAATAAAAATTTTAAAGTGCTTTTTGCAAATGTAAAATCTCTTAATTCTCTCAATATTCATAAATATAATAGATTCATAAAATAGCCTATTTAGAAGTGAAGTAAAAAAGTTATCACTGCATAAAATTGCCAATATAGCTCATAAGATTCCTTAAACGTAATAAATGCTGAATTGCTCTAGCATATTATACATGACATAAATTATAGTTAATATAAATATTATACTTAATATAAATCCACTTTGAGTTAGGCAATTAAATAACTTGGAAATTTTTCATTAGGAAAATTTTGAAAAAAATCATAAAAAATTTACATTTTATGAAAAAAAACAAAAACTTAATTTTTTTTTTTAAATTTCAGAAGGATGTGGTTATTTATTTAATGCTGAAACTTATCGTTGGGGATATCAAAATACAAATTGTGGTCGTATTTATCAAACATGTTTCAATATTGTCTATACGCTGCTAATGTTAGGTACAATGACTGTTGTGGATTTATTCACTCTACATAGATTACATCATTACAATAAGGTAATTCGTTTTTTTTGAGTAATTTCCGGTTTTTTTTCTCTCTCTCTAATCTTTAGCGAAAAAAAAGAGCGATAATTAGTTGTTATCTAACCTATAGTAAGACAAAATACTTTTCACCTATAATTAAACCAATAAAGTGTCTTTCAAGCACGAAGATGCACCATACCAGAAAACTATTTTTAAGGAATTTCTTATTTTTTTTCTCGACGAAAATCTTCATATACACGTTTTTAAATATGCGATTTTCTATCATTCTTTTCAGTTTTGCATAGTGGAAGCAGAAAGAAAAAATAACTAAACTTTTTCATTTATCAAATGTTTGTTGTTCGGCATTTGACAAGAATATAGCGAAGGGATTTGCAATTAGCATGCGAACTTTGCAACTGCGTCTTTCCACTTTTGCAATTGCAACAAACTTATGCAATTGCACGAGATTTGAAATATTCACCAACTTTGTGTCTTGATCTTTTTTTTTTTTTTTTTGCAATGAACAATCAGCATAATTTCAGCAATTGAAGACGAAAGCGATGATGAGTTTTCAAATAAATGAACAAAAGTTCATCACTCGAAAGAAAGAGCTCGCATTTTTTGTGCAGGTAACACAAAAATATATTCACATGAATATAAGCTCATTTTGAATAGAACTACACCTTCAATACTGAACATTAAGTTGTGATTTTCTGAAAACTGGAACGCTTCTCGACAGTGGCTTATGAGTGCATATCCCCTCCCCTTCCCAATACTCCCTTCCCTTTGGGAAAGCTCATATTGAAGAAACATCCCACAGTGCAAAGTTAAAATCCTTTTAAACACCCAATTAATTCACCACCGATAACATATAGTCTGAAGTCTAGGGTAGTTTCGGGCCTCGAACTTCCGTCCATAACCAATCGAAATATCTTGAACTACGAAAGCAAAGTTTAGTGGAACCGTGCGCATTCAAAAAAAATGGCCTCTTATTGGTGAAATGTATTTTGCTGAAACCGGATTTTGACCGCAGTTGAAAACTGGAAAAAAAATTATACCAATTGAGCTTTATATCCTGACGAACTGAAAAACAGTGAAACATACCGAATTAGGCATTTTTGGCCAAAATGATTTGACCATTTTTGACCAAAATGATTTGACCATTTTTGACCAACTAGACATTCTTGTTTTCACTGATCCAACGATCGATACAGATCTTCAATAAAGATTTACAATTCTATGACTCGATTGAAGTGGAGAAGAAAAATCGGCTATTGAGTGTAAAAAATTTTAGCACCTTTGAACGTCCCTAACTCTTTCGAAGCTGATAAATAAATCAATGTGAAATGTGTCATATTGGGCCATATTATAGTATACATCATAATGGCGGTACCTTTGAACTCGAACTTGAGTAATTCACGATTGAACTAGAGCTTAAGTGACTCATGATTGAACTGGAGCTGAAGTGATTCAGGACTGAACTCGACCTTAAGTGACTCATGAGTGAACTCGAGCTTGAGTGCATTATGCGTTAAAGCAATCGGCGATGCATATAGACATCGTTCTAATTCAATTCTACGAAGCGAAATTAAAGTCGAGCATGACAAAGAAAATTGTTAACAAGCTTCGCTTCATTTGCAAGAATCGAATGAATTTTAATTTCGAATAAAATCTTCGCCTATTGATTATATCATCTATAATTAATCTAGAGCAATAATATTTTAAATGGGTTAGTCAGATTCATAAACCTACTCATTAAAAACCTAAAAAAAAATTCCTATGCCTAATTTGTTACTTGGCAACGTTATGCGTCCTTCCTATATCTGGGAACAACGCAGCAATGGGCAAAAAAANTATATATATATATATATATATATATATATATATATTTGCTCGATTGATTGAGCTCCTCTGAGAGAAATTTCAAACAATCCCGCAAGTGGGAATTTCTCCTCAAGACTGTATTATCGTTATGAAGGAGGATTGAATGCGACGGGCTAAGAAGCATAATCTCATCCAGCTGAAAGATACCGAAACGGAAGATGATGCCTCTAGAAAGTTAGCTGATGGTAAGGTGGCTTGTTCGACTTCAATATTGCTTGCGCAAATCAATAAGACATTCGAGAAAACCTGAACATCGATACTTCATGAAGATATACTTCACGGAAAAATCTGCTGCTACTGCGAAAATCCTCTTTTTTCATAAAAATGTTTCCGCGAAGTAAACGCATTCATAACGATCACATTCCTTCGAAAGTCCAACTTAAACACATTTGACGAAAGAATAAATTCAAACGAATTAGAAAACAAGTACAAAATCTGCCTTATCGACGACTATTTTAATGCGATTAAAAAGGAGAATCCAACGACATGGATATTTTCCAAGTGCATACGAGGTATATACACATCATATGAAAGCGACACTAACTCAATCACCATAATTCCTTCGTCATTCAAAAATTAGTGTTCATAAATATGCAAATTCGATGCCATTGCATGTGTGATTACACTTTATGAATATATATAATCCCCATAAAATAGATAAATTTGCCGAAAACGATGAAGTTTTCTTTAGACGATCGAGAATCTTTTATTTTCTTATATATCCTATAATTATGGATAAACTTGAGCATCCAATTGCATTTGTATGAGATAGAATGCTTATTGTTTAATTAAGGTAAATAAAAAAGTCGTCAAGCATTTAACTGCTTCAATTCAAAAATTATAAAAAAATTCACAGCGCTAAACTATAAAATTATTGCAACTAACCCTATACATAAATAAATAGGTGTTAAAATCAAATCATTACATTTTTATAGCAACTAAAATATTCGCATTTAAGAATCATTTCAAGCGGCTCATGCGATATTGTATTGATCTTCATAGAATCAGCACAATATACGTTTCCGGAATGATGGATTTTTTTTTGATTTCATGTTTCCGGAAACTTCCCGAAAATAGAAAGCAATTTCAATGATCTTAACCAAATCGATGCTGCAATTCCGAAATGGGCAAAAAGTGTTAGCTAGAATCTATTCACCTTAAATACACATTATTAGATTTTGGTATATTTTCCATCAACGTAAATTATCAACTCTGTGACTTTGCCTTTTAAAGAGATCAAACAACGAGGAAGCATTCTTTTTCCCTTTTTTTTGCAATCGCTTCAATCTCAAATTCGAAAGTTCCATTCGAAAATTAGGTCTTCTTAACTGAATTGAATATAACATTCAATATGATGACGTATGAGCAATGATGACCTCTCTTAATGAACTATTAAACGATTATCACGTTATCGCTATAATCTTGCAAAATAGAAAAAAATATTCGCATTGAAATTAGTTATTTAAATATAAGAAATAAATAAATTACTAATGCTGAAATATCGTCCTCGAATAATCACGTGGTTCGAAAAAAAATTTGTTTAGTTTTTTGCCAATTTGTTGAACAAAGAGCACCTTCAAAAATCAGAAATATGCTCTAAAAAGAAAAGGGACATATGTCAATTTTTTAAATCTAAATCTCGATCGTAAAATATATAATAATAATTGTGGAATCTCAAGTTATTCTAGAGATCTACTTATTGTTGAATCTAAAAATTTTTTTGGCACTATTTCAAACACCTGACAATGAAGGGAAAGTGGAATAATTTATAAATGAGCATATGACAGAAAAACAGCCCTTCGATTTATAGAAAAATTTGAATTTTTAGAAAAAAAATTCATTCGAAATAACGAATCAAAAAAAAGAACTATAGAAAAAATAATTGTCAATGTTTTCAGATGATCATTCATATTTGATCATTAACATTGAATTATTTAAATTTCATTATGGTTTTTAACATAAGCATTCCATAAAGACATTTCCTACTATCTTCATAGGCGAGAAATTGCGTTTCTTATTCACTTAAATATTATCAACATAAAGGATAAGACCAATCCAAGATTGCTACTGAAGAAAATGTCCAACGCATTTGATTGCTACGTAGCAATAAATGGTAAACGTGCGCTGAAAAGGTCCCCGTTTGAACGACATACAGCTTTAGCTAGGTATACAGAAGGTGTTCTATTCACCCGTTGTTGTATAGAAGTAGGTAAACCGGCAGATATTTGTGCTGTTCCATTTCCGCCTGGCGATACTCATCCTCGAGTGCGATACAATGATATGTACTTATGACCAGCAGATGTTAAATCTACATTACTCCCAACTGATATAGCAGAATGGTGGAAACAATTAAAGGCAAACTGCAACTTGCTAACAAGCTCTTGATCAAATTTTGAAAGAAGATGAACAAGCCGAGAATATAGCTGCGAAATTGGAGACATAGTAGTAGCCGGCTAAGTTCCGCTAGATGAAGTTGCAATCCATGATACCTCGAGAATTGAATGTTCAAACGGATTCAGAAACCTAGCGCTGATTCACACCGAATTTGTTATAATTACTTAAAACAGAACGTTGCTTACCTTGTGGTTGAATGATTTATATGTTGACGATAAGAGAGTATCATAAAATAATCGCGGCTAAAAAAGATCTCAAGCTAATACAAAGGACCATCAGTTATACTGTCTAGAGAACCTGTTATAAAATAAGCGCAAATACTCGTTCATGCAGCCATTCTGTCGAATTCGTGGATTCACAAATTGAGCACTTGTTATGTTTAGCAATAAGCAAAGATCTACTGCATCGTAATAGCCTGAAGCATTTTCTGCGTTGTTATGATCGAACATGAAAAGAGTACTTCATGAACGATAGATTCGGTAGCAAATAAGGCAATAAGACAATAAAAATCGAAGCATCCGGAAACGGTTTTCATGAACCAAACCCTATGAGCCGCACATACATTCATTGGTGACCATCTAACCGGCAACTTCGGTTTGTGATCTGTTAAATGGATTTGCCATTTGTCGTTAACATTCTTTGATGTGTTTGAAGCTTACAAAAGGTAAATATTTGTCTACTACGAGAAGCAAACAATTCAATTCGAAAGAAAAATTCATTCACGTTAAAACGGATAAGGCAAAAGAGTTAAATCAACCATATATTGAACCTTTATATGGATTTTAGTAAGCGTAAGATGAGCGTGTATGCATATATACATATATTAATATGAACGTATATGTGCTTATATTTATTTGTCTATTGACGTATGTATTTGTTTGGTTTATGTAAATGTGGATTTATATATTCATATCCGTACATCTCTATTTGGATCTATCTACCCACTAGCCGTTCGGTTGGTTCAAATTACTAAGGAGATTTCACTTGATGATGTAGCGTATCATATCTAGAGAATCTTATCTGCATCATTTGCCCCCATTTGCACTACTGTTTGAAAGCACTCATCACGCCTAAACATTAGACCACCTAAGTAGATTAAATTATAAAACATAAATAATCTAAAAGAAAGGTTATTGAAATATATATATTTAGAAATATGGAAGGAAGAAGTTCACATTGCGAAATAGCATTCAAATATGATCGAATATATCAAAAACGAAGTGAAATATTCATAAAAAGTAAAATTCATATAGATGCAACAAATACTTTAAGAAATACCTTGACGCTAAAACTTGGCTTTCTTACGCTGACCATAGCTAGGCCTAGTCAAAGCGACTCGCCAAGCCAATATGCACGAAAATATGGTCGAACATTATAAGAGTCGGTGGGATTAATCAGTGCTTATGAGGCTAACTTATTTCAACGAACGATATTAACGAAATGTACTATCACATCTAAAGTGAACTATAGAGAAATATCATCACAACTTTTCCTTATTAAAAATTTTATGCTAATTGTTTTACTTTTTTATTTGCTTTAATCGACTAAGCATTCAGTACGAATAAGTGTCTCTTCATATCTCTTCCACTTTGCTCAGGTGAAGTTATAAAAAGGTAGCGTGAAGGTTAGGGCTCAGGCTCGTCTCCTACCTATTGGATACTGACGAGTCGATTCATCATTGTTCCACTGAAGAGGAAAGCTCCGATTTGCTGCACCACCCTCGTCTCGATGAGGGCCCTGCTTGGAGTGATTCGATAGGACGAACCCAAGGAATCTGTGGGAGCTGTCTGAAAACCGACCGCGCAATAACCAATACTAAACGATGAATGCTAACTCCACTTTTAAATTCGAAAAATGTCGACTATTTGACTGGCAACGCTAGCTAAAATAAAAACATTCAGATAGCCTAAAAATTGACTTCAAATTCAATCCATGGTACTCACTTTATTTAGAGAATCAAAAATTCTTTTGCAATTATTAATTAAGCAAAAAAATTTTTAAATAGTATGCAATATTGAAGTATCTGATTTCTTTTCATTTACATGCTTAATTTTCACCTATCGAAATTAATCACATTTCAAAATTCAGCATAATTGATGAAAATTCTTAAAAATTTGGACAATATCCTAATTTTTGGAAAAAAAATTCAATGGAAAAAACATTTTTTTCTTTTACAACAAAAAATGGCATTTTTTCCGATTTTGATAGTCAAATATTCTCGCAAAAATCATCTTAATAAAAACTGCTCATTCATCTCCATCAACTAAATCTACTGGAATGAAATGCAAAACAAATACATTAATTGAAAGTTTTTTGTGTTATTTATGCACCAACTTTTTTTTCCACCAATTACGCAAATTACTTAAGATTGTACTTATTATGTTGATGAATCTTATAAACATTACGAATAAGCTTTGTTAGCTCCCATAATTGCTCAAAATCATTCATTGTTGCTTCATAAATATTTCGAAATACTCGTTGCTTAATTATTCCTACTCGATTACTTATACTCAATCACCCACACTCATATAATAATGCTCAAATAGTCGTAAGTTATAAACGAAAGTTGGAAAATTTCTATCAGGATCGAGTACTTTGCATTGTGCATAATAATGTACAATAGTGAAAAATTACTGAGTTGATTTTTGCATTTTATAAATTATCAGAATTTAATGATATGAATTTCCCTTGAAAAAAAAATCTAATTTTTTTCATAAAAATGTCGAATTAATTTATCATTTTTTGAAGTGTTCTATCGAATATTGAGTGCTATACTTTGTAATCTTTTCGGCTTCTCATAATTTTCGTTAATGATATTCTTTACGAATAGAGTGGATTCGTCTCTCTTCATTTCCTGCAAAACGTTAGCGGAAATACTTTTACAAAATCTATAGTTAATTAAAAAGTTTTTTTTTCTCGCAAATTTCCGCTACATTTTTGTATTTGTAGTTTTATTCATATTTGCTCGCGTAATATCATAAAACGTCACTTGCTGCAATGAAGAATTGCAATTGTCACATCTATGAATATAAAGCTTTCATCATTTTGTACATTTTCAACTTTTTATATACGAAATTTGAATTTTAATCACTCATTAAATTACTCTTTACTAAGATTTTAATTATCTGAATTTTTTTCTATGCTAAATGTTACAAAGATGATGACCTTTTAGATATTTAATTCTTTTTTAGATTTGATTCGCTAAGAAATGTATAAAATTCATTTTTTTTTCTTTATTTTGTTTCTTTTAGAATATAACATAGGAATTTTGTATTGTAATTTCAAACTGATGACTTCAGGTTATAAATACTGTAGAGATTTTTAGAAGTCGCCAGTTTATTGAGGAGAAGACAATTTTCTCGATATAGGGTGTGCTATCATAGCTGTGACACATCAAATGAAAACCACTGAAATGAATTTTCAGCAGATTTTGCATGGAGGGAGGGAGGGAGGGAAAAGGTTGACTGCAGTTTCTTCAAAACACTGAGTTGTAGGCTGAGTTAAGTGGTGAATATTTGATTTAAAGAAATAGGAAGTAATCGATTTTGTGGAAAAGAAAAAATATTCAAGATGAAATGAACATTTTAGAAGAAATAAAATTTACACTTATTATATCAACCGGAAACACTATGAAACAATCTTTAAGTCACCGCAAATATTCTTTGTTATTGAAATTAACCAATAATGGAATAGGGCAATTTATTCATGCAAACAATTACATCTGTTATTCAATAATTATTCACGACGGTCGAATTTAAATAAATATATTCAATAATTCTTTTCATTGCCCAATTATTTGTTTCTCTAAATAATTCAGGCGGAATATTGCCTCAACAATACTGAAACCTTCTCGTGCCCTTGCTGAATTTATACGCCTAGGAAATGCTCGTTGAAAGGTTAAGCAATATTTTCAAGTTCATTTAATATATTCATTTTCCTTATCTATTGAGATATAAAGAGAAATTACTTTGGTTAACGAGAAAACATTATCAAAACTAATTATGGTGTACTATCGCTTCTACAATTTTGAGAATTCAATAATAAGGTGAATGAAACCTATAAATCTTTTTTACTCTATTCTATGCGTTTTCCACTTTCTTTTTCTAGACTTTTTCGTTCAGCTCCATATATTGAAGTATTCGAACACTACAATAATGTTTGTAGCTAGTAGCTAATAGCTTCATTTTGATCTCAGATTGCCCTCAAAGTGCCCTAAGGATATTTTAATATCTTCCTTCATTAAAAATATTTATAACAGATTATTGTCAAGGTTATGCACAAATTTTAGAATTTAATGAAATGCTTGGGGAATTGTTTTATCTAAACTTAATCCTAGCTCCATCAAATGCGACGTTTTGGTCAAACGCTTTCAACACTTTCATAGACAAAAAAGTGAAATTTCAGGTTCAGTGTTTTCGCGATCAAAAATCTTTTGCTTATAGGCGGTGATCAGTGTAATGTCTACTGACGATATAATAGCCGCTTTTGTTGTTGCAATCGTAAGTTTCATGCGCATTCAACTTCTCTTGCTTTTCGCATCCGAAAATGCAGCTTTTCGCATGCGAATGTGTATCAACTTATAACAGCTCAAGTGAAGCATATTGTTTTCAATCTAAATAATTGTTTCCAAATCAACTCAAACGAAAGTCTATCAGAATAAATATTCAAATGTTCAGTAATGGTGAATGTGAAAAATTTGCATTTTCTTGTGCGGCGAAAATTTTTGAAAAAAATATTTTAGTTGTTTGTAGATAATCGCAGTAGTGCTTATATCCTTTGTTTAAATAACAATAATTCCACATAATACAATCATTCAACCGATCCAAAAGCTTGAAGATTTTTTGCTATTTGATCAAATCATTAGCAAAAGAAATGCCATCCACTTAAAAAAAACATTATTTCAGAAAAGAGACAAAATTCAAGTAAAATAAAGCTCACACTATCAAATTTAATTTTCAAGTTAAACATTATCGCAATAAAAGTGAATTTCAGGAGCAAATTTTTTTTAGGAGAAAAATTTTTCCTTGGCGTTTTCGAGTTATTCCATCAAATTTTCTAGAAATTTTCAGACATGTAGTATTGGTTTGTTCTTCAACTCGATTTCAATTTATATAATGCAGAGAATGAAATTGCTACAAATTTCATTCGGTGTAATATGCGGTGCATTTTGTACAGCAAATTGCATCGTGCTACTCACCGTATGTTGTTGGACGGTTGCCGCTCTTGCATTGTAAGAAATTTCATTGTTTTCTTTGCCTCATTTGGCAATCGTTACTATCTAAGCTCTAGAATCTATTCAATCTACACGTTTGAATTTGGCGGCTCGAGTTCAGTTGGCGGCTGGAGTTTTCATGAAAAAAGTATTGCAAATTTTCATGAAAATCGGCAATTTCTGGATGTGGTTCTTAAATTTCAAAAGCTGGTTTGAAAATTTGAGAAATTTTGGTGCCTTTTCAGCTATGAAAAATTGAGGCTATTTTATTGAGCATAGTACTTGAAGTTTAGTGCTTAAAAATGTTCGATCGCTCAAGTAATGAATGATGGTAACTCTTTATTATTTGAGCGATGATGGTAACTCGGAGAGGAATTTTAGCTGAACAGCCGCTAATGAAATGAGATGAAACTAAATGAACCATAAGTAGGAAAAACTCAGAACCTCGCATCCTTCCAGATATGGGCATGAGAAATGAGTCAATACCTGAATCCGAAAATAGTTTAATAAATCCATTGTCTTTTAAATCATGTTCCATTGCCCTTATATTAACATGCATCGAAATCATTTTCGTCGAAGTTAGAATGGTGCTCAAGAATTAAACGCTAATGATTTACAACTTTGATAAAGCTTTCTTGCATCGACATACTATGTTATGCGAGGACGAGATCCTACCACTTTGGGAATTCCCAGGAAACCAGGAAACCCCTAGTCTCGAAATCTCTAATGTAGGAGGTAAGATTGCTTCAGGTAAGTGACCTTCGAAACGTAGAGATGAGGTCCAGGAGAAGTGACTCCGAAACTGTGGGAAGCCCAAAAATAACACAATATGCTTGACTGTAAACCTTTTTATTTTAAAATTTAAATATTTAAGCATTGGGCCATGGAGAGATTCTCTAGCGGCGATTATTGCGGGACATGTCGCGAACGCAACATTTTATGCGAGTCTTGCGTTGCATGTGTTTGTAGCGTTGAATCGTTTCTGTGCAATTCGCTTTCCCACCAAATATGCCCAATGGTTTGGGAAGAGAGAATCCCTTCTGGGGATTTTCTTCATTTGCACATTCTCTCTGCTTGTGACAGTCGAATATTACTTCCGTAAGCAATCTTTTATTTTGTATTATCAAAACAAAGCCCCTTACAATTATCTTTAGAAATATATAGATAATGGTTTCATATTCTTTTACATTCGAGCACATTCTTTCTGGGTTGCGGCAAAGGAATATGTCGTCTTCTTAATTTCAGTAATATTAGAGAAATGCGTGATTCCTATTAAACAATGAGAATATATCGGACCAAAAATCACAGACTCAAAGATTTCTTCTATATGTATGAACCGTTTAGTGCATTGTAAGTTCACCAGCAAATTCCAGCCATCCTTTGAAAGCTTGTAATTTCAACCGTTCTTTAAACTTTTTCGAAAGTCAGTAAATGCAGTTTGAATAGAAGTTCCTTGTGGGTAAGTGTAAACTAGTGATCGTGTTCATAGCGATCTTCCCCCCTCCCCCTTCAAGGAGACCCCCATACCGAAAGAACCCCTCACCTCTTTGAGGGATTTTGTGAAAATAAACCTCCCCTCATCACATGACGTAGCCCCTTGCCACGACGGTCCAGTTCACGGTACCCCCTTCCGCGCATCCAGAACTTCAGGGTAGACAGATAAGTATACAGCAATTAGATTATCGTTCGATCATTTTTGAGCTGATAAAATACGATTTAAATAAGCAGAAATTGATCTATTTGTGTATTATCGGTTATGGGAATTATCGCTTTTTATTCAAGCCTTTCGAAAATTTTTCTTCCAATTTTTATTTATATTATACAATTTTATTTATTATCAGTAATGAACGACGTTTTGTTAATTAGTTGAATAGTTAATTCTTTATATATTTAAACGTTCAAATAACGATTCGCTCAAAATATATAAGTTAGGATATAATTATAGTATTTGTATGTCGGATATTTCATAGAAATTGGTTAATGAGTGCAAACTTTGAGAAGTAAATATACAAAATTTTGCAGGAAGGATTATTCGCTTGAAATTCTCATGCGAAAATGAAATATCTATGCATGACCGATGTTTGTGTTGGTTTATTATCATATCATCGGTGGATAAGCTTAAATGAATCAATAGGCTAGTGAGATCAATGCGATGTAAGAATAAGCTTATCACCTGCCCTGTAGCACATTGAATAAAGAATGGTACTTTTAAAATTATTAATTTTTGGAGATATTCTTCAGAAATCCAAGTTAAAAAAGCTCAATTCTTCTTAAAAAAATTTCTTATTCGATCGATTTCAGGAGGATGCGCTTATACATTTCGTGCTTCAACCTATATTTGGGGATACCAAGACACTCGTTGCGGTCATATCCTTTTAACATATTTTGATTTTACCTATATGATAGTGATGTTGGTTGCGATGATCACATTTGATTTCTTAACAGTACAAAAATTACGCAATTTCAATAAGGTGATATTAAATCTTTCAAGTTTGTATTGAAAATGGCATAGTTTTTTTTTCTTTTTTTTTAACGAGATGATTCTGAAAAAGAAAAAACAATGGCCAGACGGCTGGCAATAGGCCTATTTTCCCATTCTGCTCTTACAATATCCATCGAGCATACTTCTAGCAAAATATTTTAAAAAAACACTGTTTACAAGCATATGTGCGGGCGAATAAGTTTACGATTATGCACGCCTGAATTCAGTTCTATTCCATTGGGTTCAGCTCATGATTCGTTCTCTAATCCTTAGCCCCAAAAAGAATGATTCTTTCTTTTCTTCTTCCGGTGACGCATCTTTGATGGAAACCAGTCACTTGATGTTGCTTCAGAATAAATAACGAAAAACTATCATTCCCTATATGAGCTTGAATTTCATTTTAAGTCGAATGTTTTTTTCAGCAATTCAACAGAAAAATCCTTGTGAAGCCTACAACCTCTGAATCGAGATTTCAAATACAACCACGGGAAGTTAGGTTGTTTGTGCAGGTAATATAATGCTTATCTTTACACAACTAAATACCCCTAAATAAACTTAGCAAAACACAAATCTCCCTTGCGTAGGTTTAAACCTCGTGAAAAAAGGTTTAAAAAATTGAAATATGAGCTTAAGTTCACATCCGCGTCAGATTAGTGCTGCAAATCTGCATTGTTTCATGTTGCTTTAGCTTTATGTCCCAATATGTCGATCTTTTCATATCGCCTTGAGATGCAATGTGCCATCATTAAGCGACGCCTTCACGGAGTTCGCGTCAAAAATCAAAGTTGCTCCAGTTGTTCGAATGATTCAACGCTTGGAAGAAGTTGGCTTTATATGCCTGTATGCCGCTATCGACATCGATCAGCATCGGATTCAAATTGTTGTTGCCTATTAATAAAGAATCAACTCAAAATTTTTAATCATCGTATTATTGACTTAGCATCTAATAGCAAACTTTCTTCTAATGCTATGAAGTGGCTGTTAAATGTCATAGTCAAGGGAAACGAATTTTTTTTTCGTCTTTCTCTACTTTCAGCGCACACATTTCTTTCAAGTTTACAACAGTCTATAACATTTCTTTCAATGTGTTTATATTCTCCCAAACAATTGACACCTTGTTTCTATGGAAAGTCGTTGATGCAAAAATATTCCGCACCATTTTTCGCGATAGAAAAAAACTGCAATGGAAAATTCAGTCAATCGATTGCTACATTTAAATATGATGCTTTGAATAGGACTATAGAAAGTTTTCCAGTTATCCATTGAGTTTCTCACCTCCGAATAGTGTAGGCAAGTGTTGTTGATGGGAGGTTGTGAAAAAAAATTCAAAGTATGGCAATGGCAACGATCAATGAAACAAAATATTCCAAGGAGGAAACTCAGAGCCTCATAAAAGTGCAAAGTGGTCGGAAACTGCTGAATAAATCGAAAACCTCATGACTTAAAAATTCCATTCAACTTTCTTCCATTAAGTGGAATGGAATTGAATGAAAATTGTGGAAAATAGTGGAAAAATAGTGAAATATCGAGTAACGTTGCAGTGCCTATTATAATGACAGTTTGATATGAATTACTGCATAACGAAGATGCGCATCGAGCCTCCTTAATTATTGAAACATTTCAGCATGAAACACCTGAATAGTCCGCCGAAGAATTAAGCATTGGTAACATGTGAACGTTATTTTTATTTCAGTCTTGTATCTGTGGTGGTGTTTATGTAATTTGTCTGCTAGCATTTCATTTGGTACCGAAATTCGTCGACTCAAAATTAGGTCATTTCCTTTCTTCAACGGTCGTATGGATTATGGCGCATTGCCTCGACGGGTAAGAGTGGTTTGGTTCAAATACTTGACAGAAACTATTGTTGTTTTGGCTTGAGAGTAGGATTATTCAACAAACACTAGCTCTCTGCCGGTTTCTTGACATCTACCGGAGAATTTGCGAGTAGCTCGGTTGCTTCTTTGCCGAAATATGCTGCAAAATGTGGGTTTTAAGCAGCAATCAAAAGAGATTTTACAAGAGGTGGATATGTTCCAAGCATAATATTGATGTTAAACAAAAATAATGTTTCATTTGGCTATATTGTATAATACTGAATTTTCAAGTTTGAAAGTGAATAATATCGTCAGGGCGCTTGTGATATTGTTTTCTGTGAATGCTGCGAAAAAAAGCGTGAAAATTTATGAGCATAGAATAGCTAGTGTGCAATGAACGAGCTGACACCTTTAAATGGAGTTTACCATTGCTTAGAATCTTTTAGAGAGATAGATTGGAAATCCCTCCATCTAAAGGGTAAAGAAGGTTATACGTCGATCTTCATGAAACTCCCTCTCCCTTCTGGAGGAGGAAGAAAATTCTGCTCTTGCCTCCTCAAAGCTATATCTTGCTGCCAATGCGGAGAGTCTGGATCCGGCAGTGGGAAGTAAGGGTGGAAGAACCTTCTACGGGTATTTTGCAAGAAAAAGACCACTACAAAATATTAAAACGTCCATTTGCCGTTCGTATATGCATGCATCTGTTCATAATTGAAGGTTTGTCTCCACTACTTCGAACCACTTCAATGAGATGGACAATCTCGATGATTTTCAGTGTGATACTTGTCGCATTCAATCGAAAGGCTCTTCGCTACTCAAATACCTCAAGTGAGATTCGAATTCAAGTTATTGCACCACAATAATCGTCCGCTTAGTATACTATTCTCTTCGATCAGTTATCATATAACAAACCACTATCGGTGAGATTAAACGGTGAATTCGACGACGTTAAAGTAAAATGAGAGAAACTGTGAGATGAATGCTTCTTTCGTGTTCACTTGAACGATTTACTTATATTCATAAATGTGCTTTATTTACTGAATTCAACATTATATGCTCTTTATTTAAACAATTCTCGAATCAAATCTCTTCAATTAAACGAAAGTTATTCTCTTCAGTGATAGTACCATGTTCTCGACCGGATCACATGTCATTTATTAATATTATTGAATCAGATGCAAAAGTTGACTCAGTACAGGCATAATCAATCTTCTATTGAAGCATTCATAGTGGTTTCAAACTTTCTTATATGTAATGTGTTTAGTCGAAGATCTTTTTATGGTAAAAAAGATGACAATAATTGCATACTACCTATATTATGATAATTATATTTTTAAATATTTTTAAAGTGTTGCATTTTCAAGCTGTCTATCTCAATCTAAAAAAAATCACACAATTGCTAATTTTGTGATGAATTTTTTGAAAATTTTCAATATTTCTGTGCACTATTCCATAAGCGATTATTCGATAATGGATAATAAGCTTATCGCAAATGCGAACAAAACTTAAATCGACTGCATTTGTTCGTATACTTAATGAAATTTAAAGCGCTTTATGCCATTGTACTCATCACCCACACATCTAACGACTAAATGATTATTAATGGAAATGAAAATGTTTCGAATGTTTTATGCTAATCGAAAATCCATTATCGTCCCCTCTACGAACTATTATTATAACTGCATTGCATATCCAATATCAATTTAAGCACATATTCTATTTCGATTGTTTTAATGGAATGTATTGAATGTTACTAATATAAAAAACGGTTTAATTGCAATAAACATGTTTCCTCGGTCTTCAATTGAAGCGCATCCGGCCTTGGTTGCTATAAGTGGTGCCCGAGGTGAGTTCGGATCGTTGAATTAACCGCGTTCATTCATCGTTTTTCTTGTTTACCAGATTAGCCATTCCGGAAATTCGGGCGATATGATGTATGAGCTCTTTCCCAAGCTCAGGAAGCGTTTCGACGTCATCTGGTATCTTCTTTCAGAAGCTCACGAAAGTAACTTCGCATTTATTGTGGAACGGCCACTAATTACCGCAAGAGTTTGGCCCTCGTTGGGGCCAGTAACCGACGAATGGGCCCCGACAAAACTCATTCCGGTACTGTTCCGGATATTATGATGCCAGGATAGCGGGAAGCAATTCGATAATTTAAACACTTTTTTATTGAAAATTTGAACTATTTTGGGCACCCCTCGAGTCGCTGCTAATTATAGGACGCAAATCGTACCAATGTCCCAGATATGCTCACAGAACTAATTCATTTTCGATGAAAAGTTCATGATAGGAATATAAATGAAATACATTGCACTTTTGCTTTAATAGCTCTAACTGCGATAATTTTCATCAAACATTAAATGTGAAATTTAATTGTCGGCGGAAATTTTGCGAGAATTTCCCATCGAATTCCAATTTTTTCATATAATGTGAAAAAATTTGTTTATTCACGGTTTATGAAATGTAAATATATTGTTTCGAATATTCTGCATAATTTTTTATTTTTTATTTTATTTTACTTATTTATTTATTCATTTCATTTTATTCTTATTTTTATTTTTACTTCATTTTATTTCATTTTTTCTTTTTTTGCAAAATGAACACGCAAAATGCTATAGAAGAGTTATGTAAATCATACATAAATAATTCACTATGCCTATGTAGGTACACATTTGTATTTCGATTTCAATAAAGCAAAGTTCTGGATGATATTGTAACGCTATATGATCGTTGTGTTTGTTCACCATTAAAATGTCATAGCTGCACCATATCTTGTGCAATTTATTGTGATTTTATGCAAAAAAAAACCCCCCAAAATATTTGCGGTGTATACTATCGCTATTTGTTTTTAAATCACCTGAGACAGGTAACTGATATATCAATTAGTCAATGGTATTGCATAGTGAATCGAATTTGCAACTGATGAAGTTCAACGACTAAAATGGTGAATTAGTGCTTTCATTATTGTGTTATATCGCTATCAGCGATTATACTCATGCAAACGTAGATTTAATTAAAATTCTATTAATTAAATATTGTTGGCTGTTATGTATAATGCAATATGTGCAATTTAAATTTTGCACTTTTATTCAACTTATGCGAATCTTTAACACAATTAGTCACTTTTAATATGGAAAAAAAAATGCAAATAACAAAATAAAATAGAAGATATTCATGCAATAAGGAAAATCCCTGCAATAAAGAATTCAATTCATTTTTAGTTCATCACCTCTTCCAATTAATTTCCACATCAATGAGCTGCAGTCCATCTTATTCCCATTCATATTTAGCTCTTTTTTTTCAATTTTTGAAAAACGATTTTTGAAAGGGTTGTTCTCTGTGCATGGGAATTTCGAAAATTCCCGCTTAAACTGATTTCCACTTACATAATTTCATATGAAGTGAAATATTTAGCAGCTCGTTTATGAAATTGCAAAGTTTACGATGAATAAGCGCTTATCGGTTTATGGAGTAGAGCTTCACTTTGAGTTTTTTACATCTCCAATTGGTATAGTTCGAACAACTATTTGATGTTGACGTTGTATCGATTTCGTATAACCGATAGACTGAAAAAAATACCCACGAAGTGAGGAATGTTTCCATAAAAAAAGAAATGGATTCAATGAAGCAAAAATACCACCACCAAGTGATAAAAAGAAAACGATACGATCTTGAATTTCACGATTAAATGCAAAAATAATACCACAGAGAAATACACCGATTGGTATACACCAAAAAATAACATATGACGTAAGAATAGCGGTTGTTGTTATAAGCACTGAATTACGCGTATTTGTTTTTGTCCTCAATCGTTGTCGGCAATAAACCAACACGGTGAAAATGAATGTGGCTGAAAAATTACTTGTGAGAAAAAAATTCCTGATTATTATTTCGATTATTTACAATCTTTTTAAAAATTTTTATTGAATATTCAAATGTGACGAATTCTCTTGATAATTCATCGAACGAAGAAACTTTTCAAATTTATTTCCAATTTTAAATAAATTAGGAATCCTTTTTTAGAACTAAAAAGAACATTAAGGGGTCAGTTTAACTATCATTATTCTCAAATATTCATTGATCGCTTCAGCTTTGAGAAAAGGTCAAAGGTCATTCGCTGCAAGAAGAAGAAAAAAAAAGCTCTCAATTTTTTTTCCACTTTAACTTCCTCTGAGTAATAAAGCACCTCTGAAACCGATAATCTTCGTTGCCCCACAAATCGTTTGCGAATTGCCATTCGATTGTTGGCCACGCATTCAGTTCATTTTTTTTTTAAATGCAAAGGTTTATCTAAATAAGGTTTTGTCACCAACGCAACGAACGAATGAAAGCGAGTAAATGAACTTTAGCTGGAAATAAAAAATGATATCTAATTTGTTAACGAATGATGGCTTTGATGCTCTATTTGTGACGATAAGTCAAACTTTTTTGCCCTAAGTTTTACGTTGGTAAAACTTTAAAGCATTTATAAAACTTGAATTGCAGCTTAATTAACGCAAACGTCTAATTGCACCGTATCAAAGCGTTGCAGCGTAATTTTCTTATTGAATTACGTTTAAAAGCGAAGATAAACGTGACTACAAAAATTCCGCCTATTGTGCAACATTTTTTAGAATGTTCTCGAATTTATTTCATTGAAAATGGAATTAAATTTTCAACGAAAGAGCTAATTTTTTTATTGAAATAATAACTGAATTTTATAGTTTATAGTTTTTGAAGTTCGAAAAGAATATTTCAGAGAAGGTTCAAGTATTAAAGATTAACGATTGTTGAAATATATTTATTTACAATTAATGAAATTATTAAAAATACATTCAACGAATTTTAAAAAAAACTTCAGGGTGAGAGTTAAAAAATAGTTAAAATGTTTGAACTAAATTCATTGAAAAACTCAAAATTTGCATATTCAAGAAAGTGAATTTTTTTATTGCATTTATGCCGAAATTAATTACGAATAGAAATGAAGCGGCTAATTTTTAGGTTCATAATTGCTTTATGATTTCTGGTTTAGCTTCATTGCAATTGCTATTTCCGCTTTCAAGTTTTAATAAGAAGCAAGGAAAGTTGCAAACGTTAGAAAGAAAAATTCCACGTTTGCAATTTTATTACGACAAAATGAAAAACTGATTGCAGTAGAGTATTATCGAGGTGCGAATTTGAAAGGATTGGATATCATGTTTTTTTAAGAAGCTAAGAAGAGGATTTATGTAATAGAAAATTTACCGAAGTACCGATGAAACGACGACACCTAAGGCTGTGAAAAATTTTTCGTTCACCTTAGCATAAATTCGAAGCGTATTCACCGATGACATATTTTCTAAATAAATAAATAAATAAATAAATAAATAAAATTTAGCTCAATTCACTCGTTCAATTTCAAAATATTCAATGCGATTTATTAAAAACGAAAAAACTCGAAAATTACGCACCACACGTTAAGAATGCTGATGAACATGAGAAAACCGTGAAATAGAAACGATAATATCGATCCCAACTTGAACCTGAAGAGAATATGCAAATCATTGAGAAATCCTCTCAAACACTAAGAATCTTCCCTTATGAGGAAAGAGGTTCTATTTGAACAAAAAAAAAAATTTTTTTTTTCATCGTATTTTGAAGGTTTCACGTTGAAGGATTATAATAGTTGGAACCAAAAACAATGTTACTATGTGACCGTATATGGTTTTTGGTGTGCTACCATGGCTGAGGCGTATACTTCCAACGATAAATAAAAAATATTATATATTGCATTCGTGCCTTTGCAATTTATTTCCGCTTTTTTTCCCCTTAATGCCTCTGGTTTGAGATAAACCGAACTTAGGTTCTCTCGAATTCTGATATAGCCGAAATGTGGGAACGAGTTCATATTCTCCCCAAACCAAAGATTCTTCCCTCCCCCCTCCCCCCTCCCTCTCCTCCTTAAAGAATAGGGCGTCGTTGGAACTTCGAGCGGTGGAACAACCTCTGCGTATATAAAAGTCCGATGGCCAAATTGTTCTACCCTTCCAATTAGAACAACGTATCAAGAAGGATTGCCTAAAGATCACCAATCAATGGGTTCATCCCTATTCTTTGAAAGAGTCATCAGTCTTGCATGAGAGGTGAAGACATTTGGATTTGACGTTATGAAGAAAGCGTTCGCAATTTTCCACTTCTTTGTTTGCGACCTATAATTGGCCGATATGTTTATCGAAATTCATAGATTGCTGTAGAAAACTGAAATTCCCTACATTTTATTCGATGAATCAAATTCGAAAATGCAGCTTCTCAATTGTTTTTGCAATAAAGTAGTGGCGTAATGATAGTATTTTTCATCTTCCTATGGTGCTAACAAATATGATGATGGAAGAATGAGAAAATGAGAGGCCAGAAAAGATGGAGGGCAGTTCGACAGTGCCTTTGGGAAGGTAATTTAGCTACGGTTGCATGGGCAATGCAAGCTAACGCCATAATACAACGAAGACCGTATAGCAAAGGTAGATGCTGAACAGTTGCAATTCGTCGACTGAACTTCAAGAATTCAAACGTTCAGCAGCTGTGTAGCTTTTATTCTCTGAGGATGTGCACACAAACGTTCCAACAACAAAAATTGTAAATAAAATAAAAAATGAAAAGAAAATATTTTTTGAAGTTTTGGCATCATCTTCCGATGCAATGCGGAGAAAAAGAATACCTAAATAAAAACTTACGAGTGAGAACGACTTTTCAATGAGAAAGAAACTATGAAAGTAATCTTATTTGAATATAATATGTAATAGAATAAATTGTCATGTAGTTGGAAATATTGAAAAAGTAGCAATAGAAGATTTGAATTTGAAAGAAATATCGTTGAATGTGGAAAGAAAAACAGTGAAATACTCTTTTTCTCTATTCGCTATTTGCGTTCAGAAATTCATAAATTTTGGAAGATTAAAAAAAATTTTTTTTTGATGCCGCTTTGCATTATCCACGATGATTCACATTTTAAGCTGAGAAAATATGGTGCAATTTCATAAGGGCAACAAAACAGTATAGATCTGAGAGGGTAATATAGATCTTTTGAAAATATATTCACACTAAGTTAGACTACAATTTTAGCAAATATTGCAGTGGATTTTTATGATATGTGCTTAAAAAATTGATGAAAAAGAAAATTTTGGAATAATTGAGTGATTAATTTTTATATCGATATGCACTTACCAGCTGAACAAACCGATGTGGATCCTGAAGGTGGAAAACCGAT
Organism: Baylisascaris schroederi; assembly: GCA_006503575.1. Classification (NCBI taxonomy): domain Eukaryota; kingdom Metazoa; phylum Nematoda; class Chromadorea; order Rhabditida; family Ascarididae; genus Baylisascaris; species Baylisascaris schroederi. Next base: position 585,643 of record QEWY01004124.1, on the reverse strand, counting down.
AAATTGAACCGATGTACTAATTAAAGAGAATATTGTACTTAGTAAAAAACGGAATATTGAGAATGCTGGGCGATCATTCTGGAAAAAAAAATAATTTATATCTATTAATAATATTCTTTATTTATATAGCATTGCACTTTTAAAGAGCCCTCTATCAACTAAGTATAAAGGAATGGCTAGAAAAATTTTAATTCTTTCAGCAATCTGCCTATATTGCAGCGTAATATTTCTCGATTCTCTTTGGTACCACTAAATGATCCTAATTTATATCTGTTAATAATATTCTTCATTTATATGGCATTGCATTTTTAAAGAGCCCTCTATCAATTAAATATAAAGGAATGGCTAGAAAAATTTTAATTCTTTCAGCAATCTGCATATATTGCAGCGTAATATTTCTCGATTCTCTTTGGTACCACTAAATGATCCTCCATATCAAGCTCAGAAGCTTATCGATCACGGATTTGTAGATGCTTTTCACTCGAGCCTGGAGATAAAGCGAAGAAAGGGGAAGATGAAGAACTAAGAGAGATGAATGGGAATTACTGTCGTTGGTGAACTATTCCAGCTCCATTCCTCCCTGTAGAGTAAGAAAAGGTGGGATTGGATATTCAAATTTAATAATTCTATAAGAATTTGCAAATTGTAGGTTTCAGAGTGCTCGTTGCCTAAGTATTGAGATGTATTTATGATGTGTTTAAGTTGATTGATTTTTGTTAGAAAAATAAATAAGGTTTGGAAAATAGAACAAATTCTTCTTTCTTTTTATTGCTGTCCACTATGAGGCAGAGGATTGATAAGGTTCTCCAATTTATGCTTGATAAAAATAAGCAACGCTTCTCTAATATATAAAATTTCGTGGAACTATTCAGAGTATTTCGTGATTTCATATACTGTTCTATAGTAGTTTACGCTTTGTATGCTTTAGTTATACGAAAAAATTTCGTTTCTATATTTTTTCGACTGAAATCATTTGAGAAAATTTCGGTGTATGGAAAAGTCGATCTAAATAAGAAGAATGTCAGAAATAGGGTGAGAGCATCGGCTGAACTGGTCAAATTTGAAGAGTCGCCTGCTCTGCCACTATCTAATTCCTTTCTACCGGTTGACTCTTTCCAGTTGTTTAACGAGATGTGACCTCTATTGTTTATATGATTTCTGACTTCTTTGAGTTCATATATTCAATAATATAAGCGATAATTGCAAGCTCAAAAATGCCTCTTTGGAATATTTTTAAAATATTTAAAAAAAATATTTAAAAATATTTTCCTATTTTATTTGGATATAAACACAATCTAATTTCCTTGCGAAACGTATTGTTCGCTAAAGAAAAGACTTGCCAAACGATTCGAATAACTATTGTCAAAAAAAAACAAAAAAAAAAACAAACAAACAAACCAAACGACGATAAGCAAGTGGGCAAAGAAGACAAAAGAGACGATCGATAGCGACCATAGGAATTGTCGTCTGGATGAGGTGTACTCCAAGAATTACAAAACTACCAATAATGAGGCAATCTGCTCGATTATGTAGAGTTCTATTATTTGCAATCGAAATTACATCATAAACGAATCGTATCAGTATTGAATTTCCTTGAAAAGAAAGAAATTTGCATTTACTATGATCGTTGATCAACGAAGAATGTTTATCAGAGATGAAATCATAAAATGCACTTTTTTTTATGATTGCGCTATTTGAATTCAAAAAAAAAATTGCAACGAAAAAAAAAAGAAGTAATAAATTATGTATCTTTTGCAATACGACAAAACGATTGTAGCGAATAATTGGCTGACCGATTTTTAATCATTCAAATGCTAATAAATTTAAAGAGTTGATTAATTAGAATAAAATTGAGTAACATAAACGCATAAGCATGATGCCAATAATATTCGATAAATTAGTTTGCGCAGTTGTTGTACGTTGCAAATGTAGAGGACTAGATAATTAGACAACCACAGGTACATAAAAGTTTCATATTGAAAGAGTATTACGGAAGTCATATTATTGTTTTCGAATATCAACACAACTAACTAAATCGATAGAATGAGAATTTGAAAGTTAAAGTAAAAAATAGCTTCTTTATGTTTTCGCAGAAAGTGACACACGGCTGGTTGAAGCCTATGATGATGGATAAATTCACCAAGAAAAAAGCATTTAAACCGAATAAATGATCAACAATTGCTAATGATAGATAAAGTTGATATGAACGCTTATTGCTTATTGAATGCTAAAACACCGCCAACCGTTCAACAATTGCAAATCGTCTTCGTTGAAAATATTTCAGCAATTATATTTCATCTCTTACTTTATTTATATTTCTGAGAATATATTACTAAATAAATAGCTTGTATTGGCTTATTAAGGCATAAAACGTATACAGATTGCGTTTAAAGCATTTAAATAATTTATAAGTGTCACATGAGTTATATTTATAAAGTGCATCACAAAAGTTTGATATCGTAGTGCTTTAGGATCTCTCTCTCTCGTATTTCATACGTTCAATGATTGTTTAACAAATTTCTATTGCAATTCGAGATCATCGTTGCAGGTGTTTCTAGTTTCATATTCCATAAGAAACTAGCAGCTGTCAATTCTCATTTAAACTAACAATGAAATCAACAATTTTTAAAATTACGCTCAATTCAAAAATTAATTGCAATATGCAAATTTTTATATACCTATAATTATTAAGTTTTTTTTTGCTTATGATGTAATTGTTAAAGCGTTTTCTTGTGAATAAAAAAATATTTCGTTTTCTTGTCTCGATTTCTTATTTATTCAATAAGACAAAAATTTTTCCACTATTGCAAAGAAACGATCGCTAAGAGGGAAAGAATCAAATATCGCTAATTGTGTAGAAAGATAATAATCAGCGAAAATTTTCTATCGGATATTATTCTTATTGAAATTTTAATTGAGCCCCATGCTCAAAAAAAAGATTGTAAAAAGTTTAGTATTGTTAAGTAAAAAATTTAATAATTGTAAAGAAGATTTCTCGATCCAAATTTTATACCTAATAGCATTTTAGTTGAAACGAAAAGAGATTCACATAGAATAGAAGCGAAGCCCATTAATAGAGGTTCATTTGGTCAATTGACCAACGGTTGATAGAAAAATGCTTTTTTTTTTGAATTTCATACGATAGTGACTCATATATAAATCTATCATTCCATATGTCGACATGAAATAAATATATTTTTATACGTTTGAAACAATATAAGTCCCTTGCCCCCTTCAATCGCTTAAAACTGAAATTGAGCATTTCACTTGGCGTTTTCTCATTTTGAGTTCATAAAATTAAAGAGCACTTTGAGATGCAAAGATAGATGAGAAATGAAAGGTATGTGATAATGATTCTCAAGTGCCCATATTTTCAGTAAATTTTCTCGAGTGTAGATTTTTCCTCATATTATTCTTTCGAAGATATATTCACACCAAAATTTATGCATATTTTTTCCGCATATCCTTTCACTATACATCGAAATATCCATCAACATTAGAAAGATCTAAATATCGAAGATGCAAATTTGAATAATGATTATGGAATATAAATAGTAAATAATCATAATCTTACCGCTAAAGAAATCTGCAAAGCTCAATTGAGCGATTAGAATATTTGATGAACTTTGACGTAATGCACGATAGCGTAAAATTATTATTAGTACAAAAAGATTGCCTATTATTGATATTGCTGCAATTGGTACACGCATATATCGAATCACAACGAGTAATTCACTCATCGTTTCACTCAGATACGCTGAAAATTTATTTTTTAATTCGTTTTTATTAAGTATAATTTTGCGATAAATATTACGCTAAAATCGTATCTCAACTCATTCAACGAGTGGGAAATGATAAATAATATAGAACATTTCGGTAGGTATGCAATGTGTTCATTGGCTAAGCAATGAAACACTCCCACTAGCCAAAATGGGTAGTTCGATTTCTGGCAGAAGACCATCATATTCGTTCGTCTTTTGATCACCATGTACGGTAACATAGCTTGTCCCATGGCTTAAACCTAAGAATCGCGAGATTAGAGCTATGAACTTCGGTGCATACAATATGATTGACAGTACGATAGAAATATTGCCTCTTGAGTTAATTCGCCAACGCCGAAAGAAGTTGCAGAAATTTAATGTGTTTATAAATATGATCGCAATTCTCAGCAAACAGATCATAAAACATGCATAGAATACGTTGTGTTCTTTGTAGAAGATTCTAAGAAAAATTGGTTTGCCTTAAATATGCAAGCAACATCACGTACAATATGTCGTTTGTTAGCAATTTCTGAAATCGGCTCATTGAAAGTAGGAAATGCCTAAACGTCTAGAATCCACTGGTTAGCTTCTTCATGTTTTTGATGTTTTTATTCATTTATTCACTCTTGAATTCACACATGTTTACTCGTGAAATCACGTAAGTTGCTTTCAGATGGTGATACTCGTTATTTGAAAGCATGCAAAATTATTGGGAAATCTATCAAAAAAAGTACTATGGTTCACGCTTTTTCATTCAACAATACCGTGAAGTTAATGCAATATTAAAAGATGAAATACTACCGTGAAAGAACTCAAAATCAGTGGCGGCACCTATCGTAATCGATCGTGCTATCGGACGAATACGATGTAGGCGTCGATATTCTGAAATTGCTGATAAGCCATTAGAACATGGTTGAAAATTCAACTAATCAAACTGATTTGATCCCACTGCTTTCTGCTGTGTGATCATCGATCGGCACATGATGTGGTCATCCACTAATGAGGTTTATAACCATTGTCCATCCTCTATTCAGTGGTTGAATCAGGTTCCTCAACGAGTGATGGAGTGATTCGCTACGTTGGGCCGGTTGAAATTCTCCACAATGGAATATACTTGAAAAATATTGCGCAATTTATATTTTCACAATGATAAGGTGATTGAGCATTGCGCGTTTCCGCTATCAAGTTAGTAGTATTTTCTAGAATTAACTTTTTAAAGCTTTCATGCAATACTGTAAAACATAAAATTCTAGAATTTATCACATTATTAAAGAAATAATGAGAATTTTATATTTTTGTTTAATTTCTCAACGAACGATCATTTCGAATATAATTTCGCATCGAATTTCATAGAATTTCTTTTCAAATTATTTCATTTAAAAAAAAAATAGGCACTCAAAAAGAAGGATAGGCGTACATATTGCCTATAGACATGCGAATTGAGATCATTTCGTATGATCATCGTAATCGAATAACGCATAAAATCTAAATGAAAGTATTTTTACGCCCACGTCGATTTGATTATGATGTATAATTGTAATAAAGAAAACGATTAATAAATGGCAACATAATTTTCATACTGATACGTTCGATATCTGGTATTTATTAGCGTAAGCGTAAGTTCGGTCACAATAGTGGATTCATGAATTCATGGATTTGATCTCCCTGTAGTTCTAGTCTTGACTATCGAACATCACGGCTGAAGAGGAAATAATGTTTGAGATCGAGCTACAACAATGTTGCGGAAAAAAATAATCTAAAATGAGGTGGATTTTTAATCTAAGTTTTACTTTATCGCCTGCCATTAAGTATCCCTATCCTAGATAAAAGTATCCTACCTTCGAGTTTAGGTGGGAGGTTCTTTGTCTTAATAGCAAAACACGCTGCTATTAGAGTGTCAAAGATTTTCTATCTACTAGCGCCTCTAAAAACCACAACTGAGTAACTTCATATCTCATTGCAGACTATAAATTCATATTTCTATGGTGACTGACATACGAACAGCAGCTGTACAATCTAATTAATGATTAATATTGATTAGATATGCTTATTTCGCATTTAATATTCGTAAAATACTCATTTTTAGAGCATTAGATATTTAGAACAAATTCATCAGATAAAATTAAAGGCATCGGATAGCTTTTCGTCAAAAAAACCTATATATTTGAATGATTAATTAATTAGAGAACGTTGCAATTCTCTCGATGGGGGAATAGTGGAGAATATTTTAACGTTAAAACTTTTCGAGAATTTTATAGCATTTTTATATGCGCTCAATGTGAATGATTATATGGAAAAAGTGAATTTTATATGCATAAAAAGCAAAAAAAAAAGAGTGTAAATAAATCATCAAGAATATTAATATAGACGTATTTTCTCATATTCATGACTACTGTCACCTGATGATTTATAAGTTGACGATTATTGAGGCGAGAAAAATCAATGAAAAAATACGGTAATTCAGATGGAAATTTTCGGCTACTATAGAACGGGAAAAATTAATTAAAAAGTTCAAACTTCTAGATTGCAGCTTTTCTTTTCACCTATCAATAAATTATCTAATGAGCGCTATCAGAAACGAATTTTTTTTTGTCGAGTGAATATACTTTGAAGAGATTCAACAACTGCGAGATTTCATACCTATAGATAAAATACCTGTGATTTCATACCTATACCTATATACCTATTTCATACCTATACCTATTTCATACCTATAAGATTTCATATCTACAACTATGAGATTTCATACCTGTAGACAACTGTGATTTCATTTCTAGCTTTTGAGATAACTCGTTGAGGAGATTGGAAAGATAGAATTTAAACATATGCAGGATGAATTTTAAGCTAGACGCTATCAATAATAGGTTACAAAACCATAGGTTATGAATTTTCACTCACCACCTCATATTTACAGAATGGTTAGGAAGGCGGTAATCTTCTGACACAGATGTTTAGCGCATAAGGATTTTAGATGTTGATTAGCATGTATCCAGGGAATAATTTCTCGCTTATAAGGCGATGTAGCACGCAAACTTACAAGGAAAGAAGGTTGAATTTCAAAAAAAAAAATGAAATTCTTTCAGAAGGGTAACTAAGCCTTGCCAGTATCAGACGCAATGTTATCTTTGATACCAAAAGAAAACTTCCCCCGCCTATGAAATGATTTGGGGAAAACAAACTTGTCGAATGGCGCATTGATCAATGTGCAGTAAGTCACAAATGCGCATCGAACGCTTTAAGTCGACGATTGTGACTGCTTTCTTTCCCAGGTTTCTCGAATTCCCAGATTTTCTGGAGGTTTCTGAAGATGGAGCGCTAATAGTGGATGAACGCATGCATATAGGGAAAGGACGAGGGAAATCATGTGCTTTACATCCATAATATAAAGGCATCTATCAAGAAGAAGTAGCGTTATGCTTTCTCACAAAAAAACCTAATGATCAGTCAGTCATATTCTCTTTTTTAGTGTTCCCTGAAGATATAAGTGCCACTTTTGACAAAGTGCTTTGTTAAATTATTTAATGAATCATTTACAACATGCAATTAAATCAATTTTTCTGTCAAGACTTTGCCACATAATAGTTCTTAACTATGAGCCAAACTTATACTACAATATAATAGTAAGATAAACAGGACACTTTCGAAAAGACCGTTACAAGGCAATTAAGGCCGCTAAAAAGCGAAATAAAAACCTTTTTCCAAAATAAATAAATAAATAAATAAATAAATATAGAATACGACAACGAGATTTATAAGAACGCAATGAAAAAAGCATATGAGTATTAATGAATAACGAAATATAGTTCTATGTAAGCGATAACACAAGAAAACATTAAGCCAGAATTATGAGATCTGTTATCATTTACACATGAGTGGAAATAGAAAAATTGTAAATATATGAAAGATGACATACAATATCCATATGGTATTGCCTATAAAAGTAGCTTTTTTTTGCTCATTAATCTGCATATTTACTCTGAAATTTTATTTAGATATGCAAAATAAACCATATCGAACAATAGTCACACAACGAGATTCGAAATTAAAAAAATTACCACTAGTATCATAGGCTATAAAAAGTTGTATAATATAAAATCACTGAAATGAACAAATTAAGAACTTCATTAAATGGCTAGCTGATGTGTTTTAGCACCGCTAGTTAAAAACATTTTATCGAAACCGCATTGACTATTTTCATTTATTAACTTTTCGTTGAAATCTTGAGAACACCTTAAGAAGTCAAGTAAAGGATAAAGTTGCTACTAATCAAAATTTATTTAATCATTTCCCATATCAACATGAACATTACACCTACGCTGAGTGTAGTTTAATTGCAAACATGAAATATATTGTGTCATATCGCCTCTATTCTCATATATAATAGCATTGTACGAAGCGATACCTTCCCTCTTAAAAATTCTCTACTCTTCACTCTAAATTCTCGCATTAAAACGAATCGTTGTAAAACATTGTAATAGAATAAAGCTCTAAATGGAATTTAGCAATAATTAAAAGACTCTAAAAGTTATAAATAAATAAATGCAAACAAATTTTTAAAAAAACAAAATGAATTTTAAACAAACGAATCTATTAGCTTCAAATGTCTTTTTTTTTTTATACGGCAAAATATATTAAAATGCGATGGATTATTATAGCTTTTTCATTTTGTTGCTAGTCCATGCAAATATAACGAAAGATATAAATATGTTAAATAAAAGTAGTGAACGCTGAGACTAAAGCAATGATGATGGATTTAGAAATCGAAATCACATAATGAACGGTTTCTGCCACATCTTTATGAATCATAATCAACCTTTTTCTAATTTATTTACAATACACAAATATTTTTGTTGTTTCGATCACGAAAGGATTGATGATTTTTTTGTCTATTTTAGAGCGATTTGTCTAATTGATGATTTTGTCTATTTTGTCTCAGAATTTTTTGTCTATAGTTCTATATAAATTTCAAATTTCACACTTTCCCAAAATTGCGTACATTGCTACTTTAGTTTTATTTCCGCTCTTGTTTATGGCTGGAAGACTAAAGTTTTTTTGGCTTGAGGGTTCCACTTTTGTGGCTAAATGATTGTATATTTATAGCAATAGGAGTTTCAATGTCTTTGTAAATTTGATGTTTTCTGATGTTTCCTGTTGTCTTGCTACGAGTGTTGTTCTTTAGAAACTATCCAGAATAAATAGATAACCCGAAGTGTTGCATTTCACTTAAGGCTATTTTTTGGTCAAAGTAGAAGGAAGAAACGAAGATAAAGTAATTCAGATGAAGTAAACCTGCATAATATATGATCAAAATCAGCAACGTAACTTCATTTTACCTTCAACTGTCACTCGAATAAAGGATGTGGATTAGCTGAAAGTCATGCCAGTACTTCGACGGAATGAGGCAACACAAAATAGTGCACTATAATGTCATGGATGTTCGACTGAACGAAGCTCTTGTTCGCAAAGTGGGAGTTATCCATATTCTTTCAAAGTTTGCTGCGAGCGTCAGCTTAACATTTGCCCTAAAGAAAGGATAAGATTATCCTACCTTCATAAGAAGCTCGCAAGCAATCACCTAAGAATAAGTGGTGCGAACTTGAAATGGTCAAGCACAAGAATGAGAAGTAATTCAAGCGTCATGAACTCAAAGTCTCTAAAAAACTTGCAAATGACGCAACAAAAATAAGGGAACCAATGTGCTAATTAAACTGTGTAGAGGAGTTGATATCCCAGAAACAACTTCCGAAAAAATTTTTAGTGATGATCCCCTCTGTGTTGCAGAATTCAAGCCGGTCCAGGCTAATTTCAAAGATGCTCATTTCTAAAGCACAGCGATTTCGAAGACGAATGAAGCTTACATGAAAGAAATAAGTTTCACTGAAAGGTGCGGATACAAATAAGATGAAGAAGCATCCACAACATTGCCAATTTCGTGTTTGCTCTCTGCTTATTGCTTATTGCACCTTAACCAATTTTCCGTTACCTACGTGTTCGTGAGTACAAGCTATCTTCTTCTACCGATTGTGGGTAAATCTGAAATAACGATATGTAATTTTTAAGGGCCTGATTAAGTGACAAGCGTTTTAATAAGCATTTCGGCTATTCGTTCTCTGACAAGATGGATGCTCGCTTGAAAATGTTCCTTTGGTTACAGTATATAATGTTTTCTTCCTACCTATAGTGAATTAAGAAACTCATTGCTTTTCCATCGCTCGCTTCCTGCTGACTGTCGTTGCCTAGAATTTCCTTCTGGCTCTCGTTTCCGGGAAAGGCTCTTATCCCCTCTTCGATTGCCGGCCTGCCAATGCCCAATTTGGCCGTGACCGCGATGTTTCTTTTAAATCTTATCATGCTATTTCAAACAGGTTGCGATGAATTCGCTATCCATTTACTGTTGTTACTCCAATACAATTTTGAAATGTGACGGTATTAATCAAATAAAGCTTCACGCCACTCTAACTACAAATACTTTTAACAGAAACTTGTTAGAAAACCGATATTTCAGTCTATTTTTGCCGATCGAAAAATGGGCCATCCTCTCTTTTCTTGATCTTAACGGAAGTTCAGTTTACACAGTATGCCTCCACTTGTTAATCAATCGAGAAAAAAAAACAGATTGGTTATCACTGATGTTTTAAGAAATCGTCAGCGTTCCGCAAGGTTTAATAAGATTGTGCTTTTTTGTGTTAATGTGCACATGAAGAAGCGCAGTTAATTCGAAGCATATTAATGATTTAGGGAAAGTAGGTGATTTTATCAGCGCTTAAGGAAAAAGTATTAGTTACAACGACTAAAATATATTATTAAGACAAAAGCAATATCATCCAAGTTATTGTAATATGTAATTAATGAGCTAAACTATTGAATTAATCGAAATGTATCGAACAACCTAAGGCATATAAATTGCTGCCTTAGCAAAGCTCAACTCATTCTCATTCAACTATTAGCACGATGAACATTTAATTAGAGTAAAAACACATCTATGAAAGATGTTTAATAAATTTAATTGTAGAAAAAATTGAATAAATTTCATAATTGTGGCATATTTTTTCCGCATGGTTTTTGAGGATTTTGAAAAGTTTTCATTTTTTTGCCAAGAAAGGATGATTTTTGAAGCGCAAGAGAAGCATTTCCAAGCATATAATGCAGAATATTGAAGCGCTATCCAGTATATGCGATTCTATGGAATTGAAAATAGATGGAAAAATGCGACAAAACAATTTCTCTTCGTTTATTTTTTCAGTGCTTCTTTTCAATTTTTTTTTTGCATCGTACAAATTTATGAGGTTAAAAATTCATGACAACGTAGCATCGATGGAATAGTGAAAGCTAAAAAAATCTTATAAATAAAATCGCCCTTCATTTTTTAAGCACGCACTCATTTTCTTTGAAGAACGAATAGTTTGTAGAATATTGAAGTAATAAATTTATTTTTTAATTCTCAATGAAATTTCAAATGTCGGGAAAAAAATAATCTTACGTAGTATGCATGCTATCAAATATATTGCAGAAATTTTGAGAGAAAAAAAGGAAACTTTTTATAAATTTTTTTTTCAAAATTTTGAATTTTTCGCTTCAATCCTATTCCATAAGCAAGCTAAATAATCTTAACATCCTATGCTAATATTGTCATCTG
>QEWY01004124.1:539246-569246 GCA_006503575.1 Baylisascaris schroederi | reverse complement strand
ATAGTCAAGACATTGGTCGTTCGCTTTGTTTCTGCACCATAATACAATTACCCAATAACACAATAACACAATAACAAGATATTATTGTGTTTGCCGAAATATCAAATAGTCAAGCGGTTTAGAACAATATCAATAAACTGAAAGTGCACTCCATTGAAAGAGATTTTCAGTCCGTTGTAGATAGTTCATTATGGAAAATCTATAAATACAATGATCATTATTCTATATGAAATATATTTCTCCATAGATGCAGTGAAAACTATTCTCTATCTATTTGTACATATTTGACCATTGCATCGAACTTTAGAGTGCATTGAGCACAACAGGATTTCCTCCTTCAATAGCAATGGGATCTGTCATGGACTTTCAAAAAATATTCCGCTTTCAATGCACCGAACCACCACAGAAAACTTTCGTCGAATACGGTAAGCGGTCGAATCGGTGTACGATGTTCACATCGGGACTTTCACCATTGCTTTCTGTACATTTCGCAGGGTCGAGCTGAATACGCCAATGCTCTCGAGTTGATTTTGTACGGATGGAAACACACGTTAGGCCATACAATTTGCCACAATAACCGTTGATCAGTACGAATGATGTTTTAGATGGCGAATAAAAAACAGAACTTGGGTTGCTCCATGCTCTCACATTTCCTGATCACGCTACCCCGGTTCAACTCTTATATAAAGCACGTTTTTACTGCTTTTGGTTGTCGGTATTACTAAGCAAACGTTAAAAGCGTCAGTAATTCAGATATTCTTTGAATGAAATTTGAGCTTCTGGAATTCTTCACATTCAACTTGAAGTTTCGATTGCTGATCACAAAACCTTTTCGGCATTTTAAAATGCAGTTAAATACGATCAATCTTAGTTATCATTGATATTTTGCTTTTCCTCCAACGTAGTGCAGATTTGCGGCGGCTTTGTCGACTCATTACGATGCAACTATATTCGCGCCGATGATACGCAAAATTTCAGAAAACATAATACCACATCCACATTGACTTTCAATTAGTTCATTTCGCACAAAACATTACAGAAAGCACCATCTAACCGTTGTTTTGCCCTCGTCTTTAAAGCAATGCGCACACTCATAGTATGATCGCTATTTAGCCTCCATCTCAACACATTAAATCGCACATGCCCTCCTTGCTCCACAGATCCTTGACTCTTCCAGCTTCTTTGCTATAGCCTTTATTTTTGTTTTACTTCGGGTGCATCCATTCAGCATATTCACGTCATGACCATCATTATTGAAGTCTTTTTTTTAAACCAGAACTAACCAGGTACCAGAACAGAACGAACAGAACGAATCATAGCATGCAGTAAAGCGTGTCAAATAAAACTGCAAAAACTGTGAAAAACATGCTACAGATTTCTCGTGCATTACCCCTGCCGGTAATTTCTCACTCGTCATCGTAATGGAGCGCAGCAATATATCAACGACAACACCCACTGACTAAATTCGAAAGTGGTAAAAAGGTTTTAGAATCCGCTGACTAGAATTACAACCCAATTTGAATAATCCTGGAGCTCTAAGTTCTCTTCGAAAGACGTTCGACCATTTCAGGTTCTTCACTGTTGTCGAATCGTGTGAGCAGTGAGAAGCTGCGAAAACTTGACCTCTCGGAGGTTTGAGCAAAAGCCGGTCAGCAAGTATCAGTGCACAAATGCGCAAATTTGTTTTCGTTCAGAGCTTATGAAGCTCTTTGCTGCGATTTTGGAAGACGCAAAACATATGCCATGCAGAGTTCTGTGGGGCAGCATATGTTTTCTACAGGTGAATGTCGCTATTGTGAGAATGTCGTCGGGATACCGGCATTTTCAGGTCGGCGGTGTGTAATGTATAGAAGGCATTGACGAAGGGAGCTAGCTGTACGTCGTAAAAGTTGTGAAATTATCTGCTGCTGACGTTAGTCTCATACCATGCTTGTGTTTCAACTATTCGACCAACCTGTTCCATGTGCGAAGAAAAGATAAAATGTATAAAGTAAAAAGAATGGAACTCGCAAAATGACTCGCTCGCGCTAATTCGACCGCTTTTTCGCATCCGACAAACGAGTCGTTTTTTTTTAACCCGGTAGATCGAAATAATTCTGGATGCACTCGAAATAACTCAATAATCTCACAATTTTCAACTTTTGGTCATTGCGATTCTTGATTCAATCCACTAACCCGGCGAATGCACAAAAACTATGAGATCTGTATTTACACCTCTACCGTATTGAGCCATTGAAAATAGCTTTCAATGGACTGCACTATTGATTTATGACGGTTATTTCCGATGTCCTTATTATTCGGCTTATTATGGTTCAACGGAAATAGCTTGTTTTGGTGCTGTGCTATTCATAAGGAATAACACACACCTCGATTTCTTCGAGGATTTTCTAGCTCGAATGCTTCTGTCAAAATTCATTTACGTTCAAACTGATTGATAATCGCGTATTATAGAAACAACGGGTCGAACAGCTTTTAATTCATGATGGCGAGACATTAAAATTTTTTCTTAGCATCATGAACAGTAAGCAACTTTAAACGTTCGTAAAGGAACATTATACAGCAACCGGATGACACCGACATGAATGCGCAGAAGGGGAGGGAGGGGCAAGGGGAGTGCACATTGTGTTCAATCGATGAAATCAGAAAGAGCTTTCAAGTTGAATGGATTCAATCGACTCTTAGAAGATGCTACTACACAGTGTTTCAGAAAAGCGACTGCCAATTTTATAGACCACGATATGATCAAATCCCACTCCGTTGTCTTTAAGCGTCTATAAACGAATATCTAAAATCTTTAAACGAGTCAGGCGATCACATGAAAAGGGTCTGAGAAACGAGCAACGAAACGCATCTGTTGCGGACGTGAGGCTTGTTGAAAAGGTTCACGAATACTTCTGCGGCGTTTCCTGGATCATTTCAAAGGATCGCCTTGCTCTCGAGAATTAGAATAATTTCGCAGGCATGGTCCCACTCATAGAAAAAAAAATCGTGTTTGTTGTGGAAAAAAAGAAGGTTTAAATTTAACTCGATATCTTCATAAAAACGAGCTTTTTCAACGGTGATGGAACTCATAAATTATAATCTTCTGGCAAGGCTTATTATGGATTAATGGGCCAATATTTAGAAGTAGGTTACTCTGAAGTATCAATCTTTACGTTTGCCTCGTGTTTCTCCTCTACCAATAAAAGAATAGCTTTGTAACTGGTGATAACCCTTTAAACCTGAATCTTTCTAAGCACTGAATAAAACAGTGTAGATTTTTTAATACTCAGTAGAGAATGAATACCGTTTCCTTTCCAGAAAATTGTATGCGATGCGTGCTCCGACAATAAGGTGAGTTAGTTGCAACTTTGTTGACATCTGCCGCTGAAAAGTACGGTGGCTTCGCCGGTCAACGAAGTCTCCGCATAAGATGGTGATATTTATTTTTGCGCTAAGAAAGAAATATTCAGAGGAAGATTTCTTCTCGAAATGTGGCACCGAACATGGAAAGGTTTCTCCCGTTATTTTCCGATAATGAGTCCTTTTTCTTGGGCCGGGGAAGAGACGTGCAAGATGTGGAATTAAGGCGCAGAAAAGTGGGTTGTGTTGCATGTTTTGAAATGAGACATTTTCAGAAAACGAAAATTATAGATTATGTCCATAATCACATTCTCATAAGACGATATGAAGCCGGCTCAAAACACGCGAAGGTCCCATAAGGGACGTCGTTTGAAGCGTTGTAGCCCATTTTTGTGCATGCAACGCAATAATGTTTCCACATAAAGTGCAGGGAAATCGGTGTTGTATTCACTGCAATTATGCTGAAGCAGCATAATGTCAACGTCTCCAGCACATCCTCTTTTTTCACTCTTTCTTGTACGCCTTGAACGAGATTTTCACTTTCGAAATGGATGCTTGCATGATCACTCGTTGAGAAGTTTTCTACTACGAAAACATTGCAAAGAAGCACATCTTTTTTGCTGAAAACAAATTAGGAACCACATCTCTACAAGGAAGTCTGTGTGTCTGTGTGTTTGTGCGTGTGTGTCTGTATGCCCGTGAGTCTGTGCGTCTGTGTCTGTGTGCCTGTGGGTCCGCGCGTCTGTGTGCCCCTGTGTCTTTGCGTCTGTGTATCTATGTGTCTGCGCATCTGCGCGCCTGTGTGCCTGTGTGTCTGTAGATCTGTGTGTCAGTGAGTCAGTGTGTCTTTGTGTCTGTGTGTCTATATATCTGTGTCTGCATGTCTCCCTTACGGAGCGTCTGTCTGTCTGTGTGTCTGCGTGCCTCTGTGTCTATGCGTCTGCGACCGCGTGTCTGCGTGCCTGCGTGCCCGTGTAACTATGTTTCTGTGTCTGTGAGTCTGCGTGCCTATTTCTCTGTCTGTGCGTCTGTGTGTCTGCGCGTCTGTGTGTGTATGTCGGTGTGTTCATGGACCTGTGTCTGTGGGTCTAAGTGTCTGTGTGTATGTGACTTTGTCTGTGTGTTTGCCTGTCTGTACGACTATGTGCCTGCATGTCTGTGTGTCTGTGTATCTGTCTCTTTGTGTCCATGCGTCAGTGTATGTCTGTGTATCTGCGTGTCTGCGGGTAAGCGCTCCTCCGCGCCTGTGTTTGTATATGTCTGTGTGTGTGCGTCTGTGTGTATGCGGGTCCGTGCGCCTGTGTCTGTGTTGTGCTTGTGTCTGCATGCCTGTGCGTCTGTGTGTCTGCACGTCTGCGTGTTTGCGCGTCTGTGTGTCTGTTGTCTGTGTCTCTGTACGTTCGTGACCATGCATCTGTGTGCCTGTGTGCCTGTGTCTGCGTCTGTGTGTCTGTGTCTACGCGTGTGTGTGTCTATGTCGGTGTCGGTTTGTTCGTGTGTCTGCATATGTGTGTCTGCGCCTCTGTTTGCGTGCCCGTCTGTCTGTCTCTGGTTTGCGTGTCTATGTGTCTGTGCGATTGCGCATCTGTGTTACTATGTGTCTGTGAATCCGTGCGCCAGTGTATCTATGTGTCAGTGCGTCTGCGTATCTAAGGTGCTTACGCGTGTGTGTCTGTGTGTCTGTTTCTTTGTGTGACCGTGTCTGCGTATCCGTGTGCCTCTTTGTCTGTGTGTCTGTGTCTGTGGATCTCCGCGTCTGTCTGTGTGTATGTGAGTCTGCGTGTCTGTGTGTCGGTATCGGCGTATCTATGTCCGTGTGTTTTTGAGTCTGTGTCTGTGTGTCCGTGTGTCGGTGTCCGTTTGTCTGCGTCTGTGCGTCCACGATTGTGTATGTCTGTGCATCTGTGCGTCAATGTGTCTCTGTGCCTGCGCGCCAGCGTTCCTGTGTATCTGCGCAGGTATGCCTGTATCTCTGTGCGTCTGTGTGAATATATATCTGTGCAACCGTGTGCCTGTGTGTCGGTGTGTCCCCGCGCCCGTTTGTCTGCGCGTCTCTCTGTTTTTCTCTGTGTGTCTGTGTTTCAGTGTTTCAGCAGGTGCGTGTGTCTGCGTGTCTGTGCGTCTGTGTCTTTCCGTTTGTGGGTCTATCTTTGTATGTCTGTGTGTCTGCGTGTCTGTGTGCCAGTGTGTCTGTGTCTGTGCGTCCATGTGTGTCTGTGTGCACGCAGACAGGCATACTAGCAGAGAGGCACGTTGGCAGACTGGAAGCCAGAGACAGGCAGACAGACAGAAATTCAAGTAGAGAGACAGACGGACAGATAGGCAGGCAAGGAGATAGGCAGAGGCGCGGAAAGGCATGCAGACGGACAGTCCGACAGAGAGACGGTCAGGCAGACAGACAGATAGATAGAAAGACAGGGAAACGGAAAGACAGACAGGCACGCAGACGGGCAGACAAAAAGAGACGGACAGGCAAGGAAACAGACACGCAGGCAAACAGGCTGATAGACGGTAAGGAAGACAGGGAGACTGGCATACAGCCAGGCGGCAGACAGGCAGACAGGCAGACAGACAGTGGGGCAAACAGACAAGGGGGCATGCATTCAAGCAGACGGCTAGAAATTCGGGCAGGCAGAAATGCTGACATCCAGACAACCGGACAGACACACAAGCAGACAGGCAAACGGAAGTGGAGATAGAAATGCAGACGGACAGACAGAAAGACAGACAGGCAAACATGCAGAAAGGCAAAAAGACGGGCAGACAGGCAGACGGATAAACACGCAAATAGGTGGACCGGCGGGAGGACAGAGAGACAGACAGGCAGAGAGAGAGGCAGGCGAGCGGACAGGGTGACATGCAGACAGGCAGACAGACCGACGGGCAGACAGACAGAGAGGAAGACATGCAGATGGACAGACAGACACAGATAACCAAACGGGCAGACAAGCAGACAGATATACAGCAAAGGTGGGGACCGGCGGACAGGCAGAGAGACAGATAGGCAGAGAGTAAGATAGGCAGAGCGGCGGACACGCAGACAGACAGATAGGTATTCAGACAAGCACACAGGCAAACACCCAGACAGGCGGACAAGCAGACAACCGGACACCCGAACAGGCGGACAGACGGACAGACAGACAGGCAGGCAGGCAGAGAGGCAGACCAACGTACAGAGAGGAGGACAGGCAGACAGGCGGGCAGACAAGTGGAGAGACAGACATCCAGGCAGGAAGATAGACAGAACACGGACAAACAGACAGACAACGCGTTCCGGCGGCCAGAAAAAGAGGTAAACAGACAAACAGGCTGATAGGTAGACCGGCGGACAGCAGAGGGGCAGACGGACAATCAGACAAAGAGGCAGGGAGGGTGACAGGTGGGCGGCCGGAAGGGAGACTGGTAGAAAGCTAGGCAGACACACAGACAGGGGGGCGGGTAGGCAGACAAACAGACAGGCAGATGAACAGGCAGGCGGAGAGGTAGACAGAAAGACAAACAGGCATTCAGACAGGCAGACAGCCGCACAGACAGGCAAACAGACAGTCAGACAGACAGATAGGCACATAAGCACACAGGCCGACACAGAGACAGCCAGACAAGCGGAGAAGCAGACAAGAGGACAGGCAGATAGGCAGATAGTCAGGCAGGCAGAGGGACCGACAGGCAGGCAGACACACAGGCAGGCATACAGACAGGCGGACAGGCAGAGACAGACAAGCGGATGGGCAGACAGACAGACAGGCAGCCGGAAAGACAGGAAGACAGGCAGACCGGCGGACAGACAGAGACGCAGAAAGGCAAACATGTAGACAGGCAAGGATTCAGACAGGCATACAGACTGGCAGATAGGAAGGCAGGCAGAAAACCAGACAGACAGAGACGCAGACGGGCAGACATACAGACAGAGAGACAGGCATGCATAGAGGCAGACGAGCAGAAAGGCAGACCGTTAAACAGACGGAAGGACAGGCAAGCAGAGAGGCGGACATATAGAGAGAGACAGAGAAGCAGACAAAGAGACATCAAGCAGGCGGAGAGGCAGATAGACAGACAGACAGACAGTCAGATGGGCAGATATGCAGAGAGGCAGACAGGCGGACAGGGAGACAGGGAGACGGTCAGACAGACAGACAAGCAGAGACAGGTACACAGGCAGACAGGCAGATATTCAGGCAGGCAGACGAGCGGACAAGGAGACAGGCGGAGAGGCAGACACGCGGAGTGACAGGCAGGCAAAGAGGGGGACAGGCATTCACGCAGAGTGTTAGTCATTCAGACAGGCAGATGACAAACAAGCAGACAGGCCGACAGACAGGAAGACAAGGAGATAGACGGACAGGGGGCAAACAGACAGACGAGAAGACAAACACATAGGTGGACAGACAGACAGGCGGACAGACAGAGAGGCAGACACGGGAACATGCATTCGAGCAGACGGTCAGGCATTCAGGAAGGCAGGCATCCAGACAAGCAGACAGACACACAGGCAGACAGACGGGCAGACAGGAAGACAGACAGACAGGCGCACAGGCAGGCAGGCTGAGATTCACGCGACTGACAGAGAAAAGCAGACAGACAAGCAGACAGGCGGACAGACAGACGGACGGACACTCAGACAGACTGAAAGAGGGACAGGCAGACAGGCATACGCGGAGTTAGGCAGAACGGCTGTCGGACAGACAGACAGATAGGCACACCGGAGGACAGACAGAGACGCAGAGGGGCAGCGAGGAAGACGGGCAGACAGACAGGCAGACAAGCTGACAGGCTGAGATTCACACGACTGACAAAGAAAAACAGGCAGGCAAGCAGACAAACAGACAAGCAGACTGGTGAACGGATATACAGTCGGGTACGCAGACCAGTGGGAAAAAGGACAGACAGACAGGCGGGTGGGCAGACAAGTAGACAGGTGGACGGGCAGACAGGCAAACGGGCAGACACACAGACATGCAGACAGGCAGACATACAAACGAGGGACAGGCAGGCATACAGGAAGACAAGCAGATAGGCAGAGTGGGAGACAGGCAAACAAGCAGACAGGCGGACAGACAGGCAGACGGACACTCAGACAGACCGGGAGGGGGACAGGCAGACAGACATACGCGGAGTTAGGCGGAACGGCGGACGGGCAGACAGACAGACGGACAGACAGACAGAAAGATAGGCACACCGGAGGACAGACAGAGACGCAGAGAGGCAGCGAGGGAGACGGGCAGACAGACAAGCGGACAAGCAGACAGGCTGAGATTCACACGGCTGACAAAGAAAAACAGACAGGCAAGCAGACAAACGGACAAGCAGACTGGTAGACGGACATAGAGGCGGATACGCAGACCAGTGAGATAACGGACAGACAGACAAACGGAGATGCAGGAGGAGAGGCGGGCAGACAGGCAGACAAGCAGAGAGGCAAGCGGGCAAACAGGCAGGCGGACAGGCAGGCGGACGACCAGGTATGAAAACAGACGGACAGATAGACAGGTGGACATCCGGGTAGACAGTCAGGAGGGCAGTCATAAAGAAAGAGATGCATACAGGCGGACAGACAGACAGGCAGACAGACATGCGGGCAGATAGAGAAACAGATGGACAAAGAGACGGACAGACGCACAGACAGACAGGCAAACAGAAAGACAGACGGACAGGGGGACCGCGGACAGACAAAGAGGCAGACAGGCGGACAGGCAGATGTGCGGACACGCAGACAGACAGGCGGAAAGACGGGCACACTTGCAGACGGGAGTACAGATAGAGAGTCGGGCAGGCAGACAGGCGAAGAGGCAGACATTCAGGCAGACCCACAGACAAGCAGACAAACAGACAGGCAGATAGGTAGACGAGCAGACGATAGATTGAGAGGCAGGCAAACAGACATGCGAGCAGACAGACAGGCAGCCAGGCAGACAGGAAGACAAGCAGACATTCAAGCATCCAGAGAGAGGGACAGGTGGAGAAACAGACGGACAGACAGAAGGACAGAAAGACACGCAGACAGTGGGACCTGCGGACAGGCAGAGAGGCAGACAAGCAGACAGCCACGCAGGCATACGGGCACGTGGACGGATAGGCAGATACGCAGAGCGGCAGGCAGGCGGAAAGGGGGACAAGCAGACAGGCAGACAGGCAAAGAGACTGACAGGCAGATAGGCAGAGAGGCAGACATTCAGATATGCGTACAGGCAGACAAGCAGACAGGCGTACACTCAGACAGGCGTACACTCAGACAGGCAGACAGACGGACAGGCAAACACAGACGGATAGGCCGGGATATAGGCAGGCAGTCAGACATACGCGCAGATAGGCGGACATGGATACAGCCAGACAGGCAGAGAGGCAGGAATTCAGACAGGCAGATCACCTACAGGCAAACAAAAAGACAGGCAGACGGACAGACGGGCAGGCAGGCAGGCAGACAGACGGACAGGGAGACGGGCAGAGGGGCAAAAAATTTTGGGTAGACAGACATATTTTGTTGCATAAAATGTGAGGGAATTGTTAATTACTTCTATACTCGATTGCCTCTTCCAGAATGTTGGGATCTATTCGCCTCTTTAGAAGGCAGTGGAGTCATACGGACGGCAGAGGAAAGGAAAGATGCAACCCGAAAATGAGGCAGCAACTCCCCTCTCCCTCCCCTTCTCCCTCGCTGACTCCCTGTTGCATCATCAGAACGATGAGCGGCTAAACATCCAAATGATCCAGCTCACAATTAACATAATTCAAAGATTACTTTCAACTCTTTTGAGTAATTCATTTGGACTTCACGTATAAAAGCTCTAATAAGGGCTACGTTTATCACCAGCTACTGATAGTAACCAGTCAAAAAAAAATCTTTTACTCGACCACCGATTTATGGAATTTGCGCAAAAGCCGAACCTTTGATTCAAATTCGATCGATTAGTTAGCACCGTTATCGTCAACTAGCATCGATTCTTAATTCAACGCCTATAACGAAGGATTTGTTAATTGCACTTATGCAAATTTCACACTAGTAAATAGACGTTTCTCTTTTTAAGATTTACATAATAATCAATAGATGCATATAAACTTAAAAACACCGCTATGATACAAAAAAAATATTACTGATATGTTGTTTCTTTAATGCATAGCAGATTAAATCTGAAAAAAAAAGTGACAAATAGTGATGTTTACGTTCAACCGCATATGTTAATTCCAACAAGAACAAAACAAAAATTCCCCGAAAAAGAATAATTCCTAGACTAACCCACCCCTCCCTTCCCTCTCCCCCAAACCCCTCCCCTCCTCTTACATCTCCTATCCTCCACTATTCTTCAAATCGTTCAATGATGAACGAACAATTTGTTGGCCTAATATGGTCTAGCAAAGGAATCGGATTATCAATTTTGACGAATTTAACGATCACTCCCTCTGTTCAAATAAAGAATAAATAACAAGTAGAGGCGTTTTTTTTCAGTAGTATTTTTGACTGTAAAATTAACAAATTTTCTACCCTCCCAATATATAAAAATCACAATCATCACCTCAGCCTAAATATTGAATATATGAAATAGATATGATCATCGCTGAATATTCGGAATATATAGAATTGTCATAAAGATTGAAATTTGAAAAATTTTCCTCTACAATGGGACTCTTAAGGAAAAATGTAAAAGTTACATCAGAAAAAAAAATTAACTCTACAAATCTAAATATTTTTTTCCACCTTCTTCCTATTTCCCCCCCTCCCCCTGTTCGAAAATCTATAAAAGAAAAAATTAAATAATTACCCATCTTAGAGGTTTTTATTCGTTCTTTAAAAGAATATCTCAAAACGATAAGACTCGCTGTTTAAAGTGATATGATCACAAACAATATAAATTGCTTATAGCATTTATGGAATAGTGATAACGAATGCAATAAATATTATCTTTTCCAAATATCAAACACAACAATATTTTTATATCATATTATTTCCAAAAAAAAAGAGATGGACATAGAAAAAGTACTGATCGTCAGAAATCAATCGATCGATAATAGAGGCAAACAACTACATTGAATAAACTAAGTGATGGCCTCTATATTTTTTTTGCATTAAAATCTCAATGAACAATGAAAAAAAGGGCTACTGTATCTGGTTACTAGAGCCTACCGTATCTGGTTACTAGAGCCTACCGTATCCTACAGAAACAAAGACAACAATGAGATGAATAAGAAATTCATAAGGCGAATAAAGATATCCTATAAAAGAAAGAATTTTAAAAAGCGATAATTTAGTCGCAAGTTTTAAGATTTAAGTTCTTTAAAAACGTCGCCTTAATTCCTATAAATATTTTTTAATTCAATTTAAGTATCAAATGCAGTTTTTTTTCAACATAATTTCAGGATCTAATAAAGAATCCCTCTTATGAAATAAAAGAAAATGAATAATTCCATCAATCAAATGATAACAATCAAATAATATTCAATTCGATCAATAATCTTATAAATAAAAATAAGCCAAAATATTTAATAATAAGTTGTTTTTTTTTTAATTTGTTAAACAACTAATATTCCCATCTCAAAATCAACTATAAGCGGATATTGGAGGACATGCACAAGCAAGATGTTGATCGCCGTATTGATCATCGATACGTCCCACTGATGGCCAAACTTTCCATGCACACCATGGTTTTGGGAATGCGGCCATTTCACGTGTATATGGACGTTTCCATGATGAACTTGTCACTACCGCTTGTGTATGTGGAGCCATCTACAAAAAAAAAGAAAAGAAAAGAAAAGAAAAGAAAATATCCATCCGTTACATCAACCATTATTATTACTATTATCAGTAGTAGTAGTACTATTGTAATATTATTTAATAGAATTGCTGTTGTAATTCATTTATACGGCACTTCAAATACACTAATTTTTATTTATTCTTTTTTTTTCTTATTTATGCGTATATTTTAGCTGGCAATACGCCATTTGCTAAATCGTAGTGACCATTCTAACCACAAAGAGATAAATTTTTTAGCAAAGTTTTTCAATAATCAAGTATTCTACTGTCATATTAGCGATGGCTCCTTATCATCAATTAATACTTCCGATATTATCATTCACAATTTCAGATGCAATCATCAAATCATAAATTCATGGCGGCAGCAGAATTGAACCAAATGCCGTTTTGTCCATCGTCCGCGCCTCAAACCATTCGGCCATTCAATCTAGAGATTCTCGTTTAAAATCAACTAACCTTAAGTGGATTGCAAGTGCGATCGAGTTTGCCCTGTTCGATAAGCGTTATTTCTTCACGTATTGCAAGCAACGAATCAACAAGCCTATCCATTTCGCCTTTATCCTCACTTTCGGTTGGCTCAATCATTAGACAATCATGCACCGGGAACGACATCGTTGGCGAATGAAAACTGCAACATTATAAATAATTAAAGACCAATATTCAAACTAGAATTTATAGTACCACTTTTATGTTTACCATTGCAACTCTATTCCATCTATCATCATGAAACATCAGCTGCCATTTGGTGAGCAATTCCTATCAACATGGGTAAGTTTCACATCAGGCTACAACAACCTGAAGTTGAAGTGAAGGAATAGGGACGATGGGTACCTGAGGTCACGTTCATTATCCTTATTAACGAATCATCCACGAAAATGCTATTTCCCACCATTACTGCTCCTCTTCCTTTCAACATCTAGTGTGTTTCATAAAAACTATTCCATTTCTTTCTAAATAAATAAATTGAAAATTTAAACTAATAAAAATATCGACAGAAATGAAAGATGGAAGACTCAACTCCCGCTTCTAATTCCAAGATAATAACTCTCATTGATCGAACTATTTGCCCCATTATTCCTCTTCTCTAAAACCTTGTGATGACTTGATGTCAACATTTAAACTATATGATAGATAATCACATTGCCACTAAGTAGACGAACTCATGACGATCATAGACAGCATAAAAACGGAAACATTGGGATCTTACCCATAATCCATAAGACGCTTTGAGATGTCGACTACATCAACGCCACTTGTCTTTTTGAATTCTTTGCAATCGATGAGGAACTCATGAGCAACCAAACCTTGTTCATCCTGTACAATTATTTTATAAATAATAATAAATAAATCGTTTTTAGCTATCGAATAGCATTATTTACTTCAAAACAAAGACTCAAAATAGAATAAATTGGCGACAAAATACACTTAATTAACTCAATATATATAACGAAATTGAAAGAGTTAAGTGAAAAAAAAACCAAACAGCTTCACTTGTGACTAAAAATGATAATAATAGGAATACTGAACTCATATATACGCAGAAACACCTTTAAAATCACATCATTAAGTATTTAGCCGACTTTGCAATATATTGCATCAAAATTTTCGAAAACGATTGAAAATAGAAAGAAAAATTTTCGAACAATCGGAAATACGAGAATTTCGAACGTTAAGAACTTAAGTGATAACGCTATCTAAGAAAGAGTTGTCGTTGAATTATGCATATTAGGTGCATTAGATTCTGAGTTTTTGAAAATGTAATACGCATAAAATGGCAAGGAATTCCCAGAAATACCGGCAAGGAATTCCCGGAAATATCGACTTTCTAGGTTCCTACTAATTACTCTTTGCCCATAATTCTACCTCAAAATATAGAGTTTTGAATTTTATGAAACCACTAAAAGTTATATAATATAAGAACAGTGCTGCAAATCCAGAAAAAAAAAGAAAGCGATGTGTATCTAATGATAAAGACAATTAAACATAAACGTAATGGATTATTAACTCAATCTTTGATTCGTGTTATTTTACTTTTGTCATTTCATCAAATGCTAACCCACTATATTGGTCCTTCGATAGTAACTAAACTGCTCGAAATTTCAAAAAACAAATAAATAAGTTGATAAATTCGAAATTTCAAAAAACAAATAAATAAGTTGATAAACAAATAAATAAATAAATAAATAAAAACTCAAAAATTGAAGTATTCAATGGTAATGTTCACTTTTCGATCGGTTGATGACTTTCAATCTCGAACTCCCAATTTGATGTGCTAATCGAAACGATCGAATTTTAAAACAATTTTCAGTTTCTAAATTTACGATTATCAGGTTAGGAATGGAGATAAAATTATAAGTAATTTATTAAAGTATACCTAATTTTTTATAGAAATTAATCTCTTCCCAATATAGTAAATATTCTAATTTCAATAATATACCTTATAAACGATTCTATAAGCTCCTTCAAGACGTTTCGCCATATAATTAGCGTTAAGGATGGCCATTTGTGTTGCTTCCTTCAAACCATCAGGACCCATCATACGAATATATGCCCATGTTATGGGCATTATACTGAAAAAAGAAACAGGTGAATCGTATAAATATAGAGGATTTTCGATTTTAGATACCACTGACTCACTCATTACTTCCCTTATCCATTTTAAAGTGGATGTTTTCTTTCCCGTCCTGAAATATCTACCTATTCCAGGAAAAGCAAAAATTAAAGCTATATTAAAATAGAAGTAGCAAAATGGTGGAGGAAAACAAAGATAAATACTGTCAATAAATATATTCGCCTTCATTTTTGATGGCGCATTATTTGTATCAAAGAAAATGAAAACGTTTTCGTCTATAGAAAATCTAGCATAAATCGCGATCGATTCAAATTCGATAAAAATGGACCATCGTCCTGATTTCGACCTAGTCACGATCATAATCTCATTTAATCCGTAACCACATGGAGATGAATTTGACTCAATCGTGTTTCCGACCAGATTAAAGCCAAACGCTTGACAACGATCGGATTTAGTTCAGATTAGAAAATTATTGGAGATTTAAAAATTGAAAAGTTTCCTTCTCAATAACAAATGAAGAAAAGGCATTTTATATAGCCGGGGACATCATTGAATTCATCGAATGATTTTGTGCATAAGGATAGCAAAATAAAGCAAAAATCGCCTAAGAGAGCGCGTCAAATAATTCACGATTAGACTTCTATCGTAACAAAACACCCACTTGACCAATCCTCAAATGCTCAAAAATGTAATTTAGATGGATAAATTGAATCCCGATTATTAAATGGTCATCGTCCTCATTTTCTTCCATCGTTATCCTTACCCCTTCCTCCCTCCCCCCCCTCCCCCTGTCCCCCTACCACACACCTTTTGCTCACATAAATAAAAATTATTCTAACTTCAATAATAACTGAGAAACTGGTCAGTACAACCGTTAGAAACATCTTATGTAACAATAGGTGCAAAATAAAAAACAACTTGAAAAATATCAAATCCTCTACTATGGGTTTTGTTGGTTTCAAATTCTCGAACAAGAGGTGTTGCATAATTTTTAACACACATACCTCAAGGCGAAACAGTGAGCAAAACTACCCACCCAAAATAATGTATCTTCGGCTGGGAAGAACATTTCCGTTAAAAATCTCCCCCCAGAGGCTAGCAATACCCCTCTAGGGAATCCCCAACCCTGTTTAGAGAGATGAAAGACTATCAATAGAAGAATGTTGGCCCATTTTCGGAGGAGCCTCTTCGTGGAATTTTCTAACCTTAGCTAAAATGAAGAAAACGAAGAATTAATTGAATAACCCATCCTACCTTCCACCCCTTCACAGCTGTTTTCAATTTCTTTCTATTTGCAAACATTTGTTTAAATAAGCACCTGCTCGATCCATAAGGAGCTGCACTGACTGCACCTTTATTGCGACCGTCAACAGGAACCACCGAATGACCAGGAAGGAACGGTGCCAAATGCGCTTTTCTAAAATCCACAAAACTTTTGAAACAGATTTCCCAGAGGCTAGCAATACCCCTCTAGGGAATCCCCAACCCTGTTTAGAGAGATGAAAGACTATCAATAGAAGAATGTTGGCCCATTTTCGGAGGAGCCTCTTCGTGGAATTTTCTAACCTTAGCTAAAATGAAGAAAACGAAGAATTAATTGAATAACCCATCCTACCTTCCACCCCTTCACAGCTGTTTTCAATTTCTTTCTATTTGCAAACATTTGTTTAAATAAGCACCTGCTCGATCCATAAGGAGCTGCACTGACTGCACCTTTATTGCGACCGTCAACAGGAACCACCGAATGACCAGGAAGGAACGGTGCCAAATGCGCTTTTCTAAAATCCACAAAACTTTTGAAACAGATTGGAGACCTGCTATATGAAAAAGAAAGAAGATCCGGAACTAGGTCGGGAAGTTGACATATATGATGAGTTTGAGCAACCATATGTACCGTTCAAAGACGCCACAACATTTTCCATCAAATTATCTTCATCGCTTCCTCCTGTTTCCCTCCCTTCATCATCTGCATGATTCCTTCCTACCAAGTCGTAAATATTAAGTTGTACTTATGCTCAACGCTTATTGATTAATCTGTAAAATCAGCGATCCATAAATCGTCTCAGATCCAGAAATTACCTTTGTGATCCAGAAATTACCTTTGTGATCCAGAAATTACCTTTGTGATTCAGAAATTACCTTTGTGATCCAGAAATTGTCTTCGCGACCCAGAAATTACCTTTGTGATCCAGAAATTACCTTTGTGATTCAGAAATTACCTTTGTGATCCAGAAATTGTCTTTATGATCCAGAAACTGTCTTTGTTTATGAATGAAACTTTCACCCAACAATAACCATACGGATTGCCCATTAACTCTAAATGTTGAACAATACGCTATAATTGACTAAACAGATTCATACATGATTGTGTTGTTGTCATTCGCAAAAAAAATTTTCTAATGTCCTCCACACCGTTATAAAATTGTGAACGGATCGCTCTAACGCTTATCGTAAATAGTTCCTTATACCTGCTGTGTTTTTATAGATCCTCATATATACCTTTCAAAGAGACCTCAGCTGTTATTCGGCATATTATGGAAATCACCCTCCCATTTATAGATTGCATTTTCTTTTGATGATCTCAATCCTTTTCAAGTCGATTGGAATCGACTTTCAGCATCTCATCTTATTCGTGTACTGCACTTTCTTTCTTAACACGAAGAAATCATTAGAACGATATCAGCTTGGAGGTTAGCTTGAAGGTCAAAGGTCAATTGTGTTGACCTTTAACCTCTGAGCAATATAAAAGTAACCTCATCTATTTCTAAGCAATGATAAGCATGGTGCAATTTTTCTGTCTTGAATTGAAATAAACATAGCAATGATAGCTTACACTCCAATAGGCCCCACTCCTGGTCCACCACCACCATGTGGAATAGCGAACGTCTTATGAAGATTCAGATGCGATACGTCACTACCATAATCACCTGGTCGACTCAATCCAACCTCAAATCAACAAATATCCGAAACTTGTACCAAAATATTTTCTTATAAAAGATGAAGAAATATATAAAGTGAATTCTATTTTATGCAAATTTTTCAACACCACTACTTACACCCAAAATATATAAAACGTTATTGGCCATTTTTATGACTTTTTGCAGCTATAAAGATGTGATCAATTCTCATGAAAGAGATAAAAAATAGACGTGATTCAAACTGGGCATTCAAAAACCAAAAGAAATGAAATACTATCTCATTGAATGCGTTCATAAAGCATCAGAGAATGAAGCTACTTTAGAAATTCGGCGTTCCCACCCTTCCGCTCCCCAACTCCACCTCCTCCTTTCACTTCACTGTTCCCCTCCCCGCACCCCACTACCCCTCGTTCTCCTCTCTCCACCCCACTATGTATAAACGTCACCTGTACATCGATGTGCAAAAAAAGTAATACTTTCTAAAACAAAGCTATATAAATATGAAGGTGAAAAAAAGATGAGCTGAACTTTTTTAATAAAACATGATACAAAACCATATTCCATCACCACTCAAGCATTTTTGATTTCTGTTTTCCACTAAAAAAAAACCTAAAATCAATACAAATGCGATATTCACCACTGTGGTATCCCAATCGTTAAACGTATTTCAGACACCAATTTAGAAAAGTCCTCAGCTCCATTCTTTCCCTCTTTCCAGTTTCCATCTCAATATGAATTACAAAATGCGTAACCAAAGTGTTGAATGTTTTTGAGTTATAAGCCAAGTGAAGTCCGGCTCAGACTCAGAATGATAATTAGGTTTTTTGATGACCAATGAAAACTTGTCCGCAGACAGGGACGAACCCCCGACCTCTCGCTTGCCGAGCGAGCGCCTTACCGCTGAGCTACGCCGGACATTTTCACCGTTCATTAACCTTTGCTATGAATTGCCTTAAAACCAAACCAAAAAGAGTATTTGAAGAGGAAAAATCAAACCCTTTCCCTTTCACTAAATAATACCAAATAAGAATTCATTAAAACCTGTGCATTAAGATTTGCACCATCGAGATAAACTTGTCCACCATTTTCGTGAATCTTTCTGCATACATCAACAATAGACGATTCGAATACGCCATGTGTTGATGGATATGTAATCATAATTGCGGCCAATTCATTCTTGTACTTATCCACCTAAATATCAGTGGAAAGGCAAACAATATAAGCAGTAACAAACAATTGGACTCTCTATCCCCAATCCCTCCCAGTTGCTTTATTTATTTACTCCATCAAACTTCGACTATATTTAGGCAGACCTCTCTTGCCATAAATCCAAGGTTTTGATCAAAGAAGAAGGTAATTTCAAGAATGCGACAAAGGTTACGGATAAGAGCAAAAATGCGGCTCATATATCATTTCGGAGCTTTCTTTGTGGCCGCAGAAACTCGAATATTTGTGAATAAATTTATGGATTAGCAAATCCTTTAACGTATTAAAATATTGTTGTGAAAAACAATGTCAACAATCTACTCATTCAGTATTCGATAAAAATTCCTATATTCCCAATTAAATTAAACGGAAATTAAAATTTATACTCAATCTTATACGATCTTTATTCAAATACGAACGATGAACATCGAATTATATTCCATTCTGATCAGAAAGAAAAAAAATGACAGAAATTTTGGAAAAGTGCCAAGCCTGATCAAGAAGAAAAAATGATAGAAAATTTTGGAAGACTTCCAATGCTAATTTCCTAAAAATTTCAAAGTAAACTACAAATATCTACGATAATAAGTCTCCATTATATTTGCAAAAATTTCATATGATTCTAGACTATTTCTTTTGATCAGTAAGCTGAAAAAAAAAGCAAAGCGATCGAATTTTTAATTTCATTTGGTTAAAATGTGATATTTCATGGATAAAAATACCCAAAAAAAATTTTTTTTTGGGAAAAAAATATAACCTTAGCACTAAGATCGCGGAAATTAATATTCCCATGACGATCCGAATCAACAACAACCACTTTCATACCGGCCATATGTGCACTTGCTGGATTTGTACCATGTGCCGAGACAGGTATCAAACATACCTGCAAAGCTATATTCATTTAGTTATAGAATTACGGATACACAATAGCAAGAAAAAATGCATCGAATTTTCATATATCTGCAATACGATCAGTTTTGGTTTTATTACTGCTCCCAAAATTGGAGAATTAAACCGATTCGGATGCCGTAAATGCAAAGAAAAGCATTGAATTTAATTAAAAATTGCAAATGATAATAAAGAAGCGAAATTTCCCGGCCATCGGCAATACGAAACGGTCCGATTGTTGTCTGCAGACCAGAAATCTGGCTGAATGAATCAATCCGGTTGATGGAATTTCATTGGTAGATATTATTCCTCCAACATGTTATCATTAATTAAAGGCTATAGCTATAATCATATTTAAATATTATAAGTGGGTTGACTATTTCACTCACACTATTCAAATGATGGAAAATATTGATCGAAAATTCTCGGCAACTACAGTAATCATAAATTCCATAGGTAATAGACAAACATCGTTGAAATACTGTAATCAAAACCCGCTATGCGTTTTTTACGAGTGAAAATAAAAATAAAAAATACAAAGTATAAAAAAAGATACTTAAAACTAATTAAAATCTAACGCATATTTTAATCGGTATTGAATAACTGGATTTCAGATAAGCCACTATACCCTCCTTTCCCAAATCACTCACATCCCCCTCTCCGCTCCTTCCCACTCTCGATGGTACTTCCTGGGTGGGAATATTCTAAGTTGTGCTGGATCTTCAAACTTTCCCCTTTATCTTATAACAAGAAAATGCGAAGACGATACTAATTTACCTCTATAAATAAGCATTTTTCTTTCAAAAATTTCCATTTTCATTCACAAAAATTACTGTTTCATTTGTAATTTTTTGGTTTCAATCCCACTACCCACAATATCTATTAATTCAGTGATCAATTACTCAATTTATTTGCATAAATTCATCGATTAAATAAGATAAACAAAAACTTAAAAAGAAAAAAGTTATTACCACAAATAAGTCGATTTTTTAACAAAAAAACAATAGTAAAATGCAGAAGTAATTTAATTTTTTTTTAAAAGAAACAAGAACTATAAAATTTGAATTGTTTTTCTCAATAAAAATATTCAATTATTCCAAAAAATCCAAAACTTTTTCCAAAAAAAATTCCGAAAATTCAAAGTGAAAATATCCCAACCTTTTCAAAAGTTTCATCTTTTTCTAATATTTTCCATTTTTAATTGACCAATAATTGAACTTTTCTATTGGAAGTTTTTCTAAAGAGACAACACTTACATTTCTTTGCTGCTCTCCAATTGAATGCAAATAGTTGCGAATCGCTAGCATACCTGCGTACTCACCTGCAGCACCACTGAAAATCTTTTCAACAATCAAGAATATATTATTACTGGTCTTCCCATAATAGAGATATAACAGAGATATAATAGTGCTAGAAGAAGACAGCTAAACAGAGAGAGAGAGAGAGAGAAAGAAAGAAAGGAAAAGAGAAAAGAGGAGAGGCAGAGAAAGAAGACCGAACAAAAAATATGAAGTTCAGGATTCACTTTGAATCCTGAAGCTATAAGGATTTGAATCCTTACACCTGAAATAAGCAACACACTGGATTATGAACGAAAAAAAAAGATATACGATTGAGTAATATAATACGAAAAGGAGCTGGCAAGTGTTCCATATGTGCCTAATTTCAATGACGAATCACTAAGCCATATCAATGCCCTCCTGTAAAAAAATTTTCACCACAATATATAAATGNCCCCCCCTCCCCCACTCCCTCTCTCTCTTCTCTCTCATATGAACCAACCAAAAAGCAATTCTAAATTGCTTATGGGTTTACCAATTAAAAAAAACTTCCCCTTATCAAAATGATGTGGGAATATCGTATAATTTCTATCTTATTCCACTTTCCTTATCTTTGTAGTGTCACCTATATAATTATATAAAATTAAGTCATCATAAAAAAATAAAGACACCTCAATAAATTTTAAAATTTACGCACCTATTCGGTTGCAATGAGATCTTATCATAACCAGTGATTTCGCACAACCACGTTTCAAGATCTTTGAATAGATCGTTATAACCTTCTGATTGCTCTTTTGGTGCGAAAGGATGTAATGAACAAAATTTTGGCCATGTTATCGGCTAAAATATTTACAATTTAAGAAAATCAATTTGTGCATCGATTATCACAGTACAAAAAAAAACTTACCTTTTGAATAATTACTAATAAACTATAAAGATAGATATTTGCAAAAGAACAATAATCTCATATAACCAAATTAAACTGGAAAAAAACCCCATTAAAATAGGGAAACTTATTAACGCAGATTGAACGATTTCAATTGAATTTGCCATTGATTTTGAGAAAAAAAAAACATCAATACCCATAATCAGCTAATGCATGATTTATTAATCATTCTTTAGATTGTTAATCTTTATTTAATGGTTCCATCTCCCTTAAAAAACTAACAATAAGTTCAGCACTGCCGTTCATTTTCATAGTGCATGAACCTAACGGTATCATCGAATTGGCAAGCGATAAATCTTTATTCTCGAGTCTCTTCATATATCGTACTAATTGTGTTTCACTATGATACGAATTGAAAACCGGATGTGTAAGGAAATCACTCGTTCGACTATGCACCGAATTACCAATTAAAGGTCCGGTACTTTCTAGAATACCCGATGCAATTTCCTCCTAAAATATCCATCATTTACAGCAAAAATTAATTAATTGAAATTTGCATATTTCACTTATCAATATTTGCATATTAATGTGCTAAAATCTAATAATAATTTCTACAAATTACAATATTATTGCGAATAATTTAACGTATTTTGCGTTTATTAAGGAATATTTTTAATGTGAGCATACAACTCCCGCTCAATCCTTTTCTAAATCAAATTAAGCGAGAGAAATATTTCCTTCTATGAATATTTCTTCAAGCAAACAATTTCAATAAATGATTTACTTTCATGTTTGGAGCAAAATATGGGTACTTTAAAAGTATTTTTGAAAAAAAAAACTCCGACAAATATACCGATAGACACATTGCATAAAACCTTTCAAATTTAAATTCCATACGTTTCATTCCATTTCATACGACATAAAAAATAAAAGGTACTTTAAAATTCTTTGTGGAAGTACCAATGAAGAAATATCGATCTACCCATTAAATGCGAATAAAGTTCATTCGGTTAACGTGTTTTATACTTTTATAGGTGATGAATTTCATCCATTTATTTAATCCTACAGTTGTTTCCGATTGTTAAAATCAATTCTCAGCGCAGTAGATTAAGTTCAATGAGAGAAAAGATCTTAGGTTTGTCTTCCCTCTTTTTTTTGGAGATTCATTAAGTAGCAAAAATCGTCGATCTAGAAAACTCCCTTCCCCCCCCTCCCCCTCTTTCCACCCTATTCCCTCCATAGACTTTACTAAACTATTACTATCTTAAACCCTTTTATCTAGATACTTAACCTCCGGACTCAATACTTTTATCGGAGCTTACCGATGCCTTATCTGGATGTCCGAATATATAAAATAGATCTCTGACGTCATCCGGACCGGTTGTCTCATCAATCGAAACGCCCACGCAACCGTCATCATAGTATCGCAAGTTGATCTTCTTCTCTTCACATCGTTTTTTCACCTCTTCCAAATTTGCAGGTAGAATTTTCAACGTATCAAAGAATTCCATATGTTCCACTTTATTTTCCGTATCACGAAATTCTAAAATGACGTCATTATTTGTGGGCAAATAAAATTTGGTAGTATAGGCCAGATCTAAACTTCAAAATAAATAACGTAAATTAACATAATCGTTCAAATATAAAACCTCCCACCTTTTGAAGTTAAAAATAATCTCTCTCATCGATCATAAAAATTCGAAAAGAACGAATTATTTTAATTTCTTGAAAGCACACATTACTTACTTATTAACAATACAAGCATATACTACTATATAGCATATACTATTTATTAAGATATTATAAATATGGAACAATACTTATTTCTTCCCGTACCTTTTTCCCTATTTCTTACCCATCGCATTCATCAAGCACTCCATCTACCCGAATGCAACTAAAAGAATACAACAAAAACAAACGTAAAGCAATATAGGAAGTTGTTTTATGAACGTTTCGAGCGATCGTAGTAAGACGTTTAGGCCCATGATAGACCGCGTACATTGCCGCCATATTGGCCAACAATGCTTGTGCCGTACAAATATTCGATGTTGCCTTATCACGGCGAATATGCTGTTCACGAGTTTGTAATGCCAATCTATAGGCTACTTCGTTGTTCATACCTCTGTAAGTTAAGCGGTATCAACTTTAAACCTGAAGTACTTGGAACAGATTTCCGGATCCGGTATTTGGAAAAGGCGCTTGATGTATATAGCATAGATAAACTGGAACATTTCGAATCGCTGGATTTTCTGGACATTTTTGTTTTCAATCCGGTTGTTTGTCTCGTTCTGAGTTATAACAAATTCGAGGGAGGAAGAGGGGGGGATATAATGAAATGTTTTTCAGGATGGAACGTGATTTTTATGTCTATTTTTAGCGCAAAAATTTTTGCAGTAGAAGGGAAATGAAAAATAAAATAAATAAAATAACTTACTTACTAACACCAATTACTCGTCCAGGCATTGCTCTTGCAAGAGAATTCCTTGTATCAGTTTTTTTAACGGCCATAAATGCTGCATGTGGTCCACCAAATCCAAGCG
Organism: Baylisascaris schroederi; assembly: GCA_006503575.1. Classification (NCBI taxonomy): domain Eukaryota; kingdom Metazoa; phylum Nematoda; class Chromadorea; order Rhabditida; family Ascarididae; genus Baylisascaris; species Baylisascaris schroederi. The sequence continues at coordinate 544,871 of QEWY01004124.1, read as the reverse complement.
GAACACCGAATCTTTGCGTATTTCCCACAGCAACATCGGCGCCCAAATCGCCTGGTGAACGTATTAGCGTTAACGAGAGCAAATCGCATGCAAGAATCACCAAACACTGCAATAGTATCCCAATATTTTTTTTAATGGTCAAAGATTGCATTCCATCGTGTATCATTATAGTGCACGAAATAAGATACTGCTAAAATTGAATAAATTTTTATATTATATTCAATCCACACAATATTGATATCGAAGGATTATTACTACTCTTTTCATTGTTACAATCAATGTTATTATTACTGATGCGTAGATATCGTGCTGAACAATAGCTCCAACTTAACCTAAAAAAGGACTGCATCCAAAAAAGTACGTTCTGAGGTGTTCACGGGATTTACCAATACATGATCCTCTCAAATAAAAATACTTAGACTATGATACCCTACTATTAACGACCGTAGTGCCTTGCTCAAAGTCATAGAATCGCGTCAGCTAATGCAGGACCAAATACCCCCAAGGAGACCCCGGCTCACTCTGCTGTACCAATCCTAAGAAATTTTACCACATCTGCCATAAAATTCGAACTTGGCTCCCTCAGATTACCAATTTTTTTTTAGAATTCTCAACAATTACTTGGAAATTGGGAAATTTAACGATCATTGAGTTTAAAGCAGAATTGAAGTCTGTCTCCCTCTCGTATCTATACAACTTTCGGCGGAAAAGGAATCAACTTCCTTCCATATCATTGACAAACAGCAATCAATAATGATCAACAATACATCTAGTGGTAAAAAAAATTTTGTTCTAAAAATAAAATTATTTCTAATTTTTCTGAAAATATTGAATACTTTCAAAACAAACCAATAAATATTCCCTCTTAGCAATTTCTACTTGGAATGATTCAACAATTTCTAGACGGATGATTCATATAGCATCTCTAATAGCGTAAAAAATTCACCTAACCCTCTTTAAAAGAAAAAGGCAAATAAAGTAACCTTATTCCAATGTGCTTTCCTTATAAGATCATCCAACATTTGCACATTTCCTTCGGTATTCGGATATTGAATAATAATACCAGCAACCGTATTATCGATTTTCGGATCGTTGAAGTTGAGTGGTTCAAGCTGAATTTTACTTGGTCTGCAAAAATACCATTTTTATGCAGGTTTGATGGCTAATATTTTAGGTGTACCAGGTTGAGGTTTTATTACACCCCACCCCCTCATCTCCTCACTACTTCTCTAAGAAAAAATTTTTCGTATTTCCCCTATCCTCTCAAGCATTTAGTTCTCTTCAATAGATGCAAGCTTTAGAATAAAAATATAACTTTTTATTTTGCGATTATCATGTAGTGCTTTCACAATGCTATCAATAAGCAAATAAAAATAATTTTTAAAAAAAACTTTAAAATGTCAATCGCTTTGCTCCTATTAATAAACTACCTTTAGATAATAAATTACAAGTAATATGAGCATCTGTTATCAAAAAGAATTTTATTTTTTATTTCTATGAAAATTAGGAAAATTATTGCCCGAAATAATTCCCATGGGGGAAAACTCCCATGGGGATTATAACTTTTAATTCCTCCTTTTTTCTGATACATCAGTAGACTCATTGATGTATATCACAAGCAATTAATAGATATTGAAATGCACTTTCTCTCTATATCACCCATCTCCTCGATCTTTCAAAGAAGTTTCCTATAGCTTGAGACGACAGTAGTATTGGTGATGATCTTTGACCGTCATATGATCGCCTAAGGGCATTTCGATCTCAGGAAAATAGTTTCGATCATCGTAGAAAAACGCATCAATTTTATTAAAAATTAAAAATTCACTTGCGAATTAGAAGTTCCACAATAACGATAATGCTAGAAAGTTGATGAGTCCCCTTTTCCTCCCCCCTTTTCACCTGAAATCTAATAAAAACTAACTGATAACATTTTATTCATATAATTTAATCCCATAAATGAAAAAAAATTAATAAAAATATTTCGAAAACTGAATGCAACCGAAAACTTACGCAGCTCTTGTCTGTAGTACACCAATATTTTGTGGATGAAGTAGTGGATCGTATAGCACTTTGGAGCGTTTCGTATATCTTGCAGCCATTTGCATTGCCTCAGCACATGCTGTACTCTCATCCAAGAGTGAAGCGTTTGGTATTTCTAGACCGGTAAGATCACTGATCATTGTTTGAAAATTGATTAGACACTCAAGACGCCCTTGTGAGATCTCCGCCTGATATGGTGTATACGACGTCAACCTCAAGTATAATAAATTTTAGAATGCTATGTAGATGGTAAATCCCAAGTAAAATAAGCTTGAAAATTCTACTTCCTATAAATAAACCAAACGTAAAAATTTTCTGCTCTAAGAAATTTAAAAAAAAACATTTTCAACGAAAAAAAAAGAAATAAGTTTTCTAAAAAAAAATCAAAAAACCTTTCTGAGTCAGATTTTAAGTTCTCGACCACAAGAATTATCACCTCTTCTATTGCTACTTTCCTAACTTTTTTTATGAAATTCCCCTCAGGCATTAATACAACTCAAATTTTACTCATAAAGAAAATGAACAAACCATGTTGCATTTTGGAACATATTTCTAACGATCACCGATGGTACTATACAATCCGAATAACCCATTCCAATATACGATCGATAAAGTTTATTCTTTTCGGCCATTTCGGTGATCTCTTTCAACATTCGAGCCTCATCGACTGCTTTCGGTAGATTCAATGGCCTTCGCAAACGAATTGCCTCAGGCACATTTGTATTGGTCAATGCATCGAGGTCCTGCAGTGAAAATACTACAGCGATGCTACTAGTTAGCTAGCTAATTGCAAAAAATACCGAATATTTCTGGACTGAGCACCTTTCACCCATTTTTTGATTATCTATCATCAACAATATCTTCGCTACCTCTATCCGGTGGCCAGCTGCATTTTTCATTTACTTCTTCTAAATCGTATCGAAGGTGGCGCATATGTCATGTGGAAATTTTGTTTACATCACTTGAAATTCTGTGGAAGTTTCCCTATATAAGTTTGGTCGAATCAACCATCTTATTCGATATATTTGCATATGAATTTTAGCTTATATTTTTATTAAGTTATATTAAATTTAAATCGTTTCAGTCATCTCTCTTATAGCGATGAACCCAAAAAGCGAATCAAACACAATTACATGTTTTTCTATAATAACGTAAACAATAATATCGGCTGCCATCTACACTGATTTATACGATGACGTCATCATGAACTACAAACACTTTTCGTCATTTCATTCATCTTTGACTTCAATATACATCAAAATAAGCTCCTCACTTTCGAAATTACTTGTTGCTCCAAATTTATGAATAACATATACGTCGGAGATTGCGTTCAAGGATCTACCGTACTTTTCGGGTTATTGCCCCGTGGTGTTCTATTAGATAAAAATTCAGTAGCATCGAAGAAATGCGGTAATAATTCAATTTACAAAAACAATTTAATTCCATGTATGTGAAGAATAAGATAAATCCTTTATTTCAAATCTCTATATTTTTCCCATTTATTCAACAATCCTATCTTGCAAATAAAAACAGATGTGACCTATAGGCTACGAATGTGCATTAAATTGTCGAATTATATTTCCACAAATTCAAAGATAAATTTAAGGCTTTCGGCGATGAAATNCAATTATTACCTAAAATAAATCAAATTATGCCAAATTATCTAAATTGAATTAAATTCAAAATTCAAATTTCTTTCGAGTTTTATTTCCGGTCTTATGATCAGGAGAAAATATTTTATCTATTCCCAACACAACGTTTTGCATATACTTAATAATAATAAAAATAAATAAGAAAATATATAAGAATGATCGTATATAATATGCAAAAAATATTATATGCGATAATATTTCCTCCCCCCTCCCCCCCCTTCCCCTTTGTCCAACCATTGCATATAATATGCAAAAAAGAACTTACCTTGAATCCGAGATAATCAAGCATTTGACGCTTCTCGAGATCCGATGGACCAATATGTCGATCAGCGAAGCAATCATATTGCAGCTGTCGATAATTGCTAAGTGCCAAAAATCGTGTTGCAGTTCGAGTGAGCAATAACCGACCAGACGTCAACATTGCTATAGATGAGTATTGAAACGTGTCCTTTGCGATGTCACCCTTTAAATATACGGCTGTCACGAAGCGTTGATTGGTCGTTTCGATGTACTCAACACATTGCTCGTTGTTTATCACTTCAACAAAAAAAAAAAAAAATTGCAAATAAAAACATTTTACAATGTTGATGAAACGACTGTCACTTAGTTGAATTTATTATAGAGCTGCAAATTGCTGCCTATTTTTGACAATTCTTAAACGGATTATTTGTGTTCAATATCATTTAGATATTAATCAATACAGTAATATCAACAATAAAAGAACAACAAAATGGAGGAGTATTAAAATATTTCTTGAAAGATAAAATGATGCAAACTGTCCTATATCGATATATAAACATGAAACAACAAACACTCGTAATACATCCTATCATAATTAATTAATGTAGTATTTGTGGTAATTCGTGCAAATATATAACAGTTACATCTTCTCACCTCCTCTCTTTTCTACTATCGGTACCATAGTTCCCAAATCTCTATTATCGATCAGAATCGCCTAATTCTATAGTTCATCGAATGAAGAAAAAACCCTTTAATCGGTTTAAAAAAAACCCTTTATTCAGTAAAAAAAAACCCTTTAATCAGTTATAGTTCACCCTTTGATATCAGTTAAATTTCCAAGTTGTCTAGATAATAATTCAATTAATGCGAATCCGCCATAAACGAACAAAACTTCAACAGCGCTAACTTCGATAGATAAAAGCGTATGCTATAAAAATGCTTACAATTTTCAACCTTCTCTCTAGCTCTACGATCAAAATTTTTCGTTGTGGGATATTTCGATAGTTATTGGTGAGCAAAAATTATTCGAAAAAAACAATATCATCTATACCTTAATTATATGCCATACATTAGCAATCACAACAATATGCATACCCTCAACAACCTCTCGACCTTCTCATTCCCTTTTTCTGCAATATGTCATTAAAAAAGAATTAAAATTCCTATCTCAACAGAACACATAAAAATAAAAAACGAATAGAAACGAAGCGAAAAGGTAAGCGAAGGTGTAATACAGGTAATAGGTTCAAAAAAAAGACGAACCGATCGATCAAGCACTAGTGCTGAATACCACCCACACAAATAACTCGTTAAAATTTTACGACAAAAAAACACGTCTATTACCTTCACATGAAAGTCGATTTAAAAAATTTACATATCATTTTCAATATTTTACCATCTCTTATATGCAAATTTTTAGTTTATTATTTGAATACAATAGCATTTGGTTTAATAGTTTTGCCGTGAAAATTTGCATCCACAAATTGTGATTGAGAATCGATCGATCATATCTTGAATTTGCATTTAATAAAAAAAAAATTTTTCTTTTTAATTGAAAATTTACATCTAGAAAGCGCCTTAAAGAAACTAGCATGGCACGCGCTTTTTTTAGTTTCACATGTTAAACCAATCAGCTATATGAACTACTAGTAGAATTATATTCCACTGAATTATCTCATAGAATTCCATGGAA
>QEWY01004124.1:512187-525662 GCA_006503575.1 Baylisascaris schroederi | reverse complement strand
GACCCCACACAAGGGCTGTCAGCTAGCTTCAAATTGAGCTTATTTAGACGCCATTTCAGGTCTTCAATTTTAGGTGCATATTAGTTTGGATACAAATTTCGAACGTTCAATTTCGATACATATTAGCAGCTGATAGCTGAGCTTACCTTCAACTTTTTTTTTGGAGGAAAGAGTGATAGTTATTGGTTTATGTGTATTTTAATTTTAGCAATGCGGTGTAATGATAGAGTGGGAGCCAACAGAAGAGGATGGATGGGTGGTAACGAACGGAGAGGATGGGGATACAAGTCTATCGACCTCAGCTGGTGTTCCATCGTCGCGTCAAAACGTTAGCAGACTCAAGTTTTCGGTTGATATCAAAGACCTTGGATCATTTCAATGTGTGGAACCTAAAAAAGGTTGGTAGACGAGTAATATTCAATTTATTTTTGTTGGGGACCACCATTGAAGCATCTATTTTTGGTTATATTACGTATAGCTAAGTCATGTAGTCAACCCTTGTCGGCACCAATACTATCGTTTTGAGCAGCGCTGTCTAAATTCGCTTCTTCATCGCTTTCCTTCGTTTTCCCCCTCCCTGCCACAGCAAATCCTTTTCCTTTACCTTGTAGAATATTTTTGTTCGCATCGTCGAACTTTGATGCAAAAAGAGCTGCTTTCATTTTGCTGATGATATCAATTAACAATGAGGGATATGTATCTGTAAATCCGTCATCTTCACGAAATTGATTTATTCCAAGGTTGTGGATTCCAATCCTGACGGCTTCGGATTTGCTTGAAACAGCAAAAAACTATGTGGCGCGCACTGTATTTTTATTTCATATGTTAGAGTTCAGGTAAGGGATGTCCGTGGATTCGTTTTATTAGCAAGGATGGTTCTGGTTTTACGCCATTATATTTCCGTCATGGTGGAATATCATCATTTGTGGAACATCTACAAAGGTATTCCAAATTTTGTATTTTATTTTATTCGTAAAGAAATATTCATGATCTATGATTATTAATAGATTGCTGAAGTTATTGACAACTGACTGTTTCATATTCATAGGTGGCGATTCGTCGTAGTCGATTGCAAAAGAAAGAATTCGGCGAGATGGGGGAAGAAGTTATATAATATATAATTGGCTTTCGTAATTAAATGGGTAGTGTTTTGTAGCATTGTTATTTCGATTCGAAACTAATTTTCTAAAAATTTTTTTTTCGAGGGTGCAATAAAAATGGAGGAAAGTTTTGATTGAAGGGCAAAAGTTTTCCAAGAAAAAAAAATTATAGGGAGTCATAAGATTTCTTTCCCAAAAAATATATTAATTTTTCCATTTTATATAATTTACGGAGTTTTATTCGGCATAATTTTTATATTCACTTTTGCACAAGTTAAGTTTTGAAGACCGATCTTTGAGACTGCTTTATGGAAAATTGTTTATGAATTTATTCGAGGTGTTTGAATTTTTATGGGCAATTTCGTGATGAGAAACTGGTTTGTAAGTAATAAACTGCAATTTGAGGGAAAGGGTGGGGAAGGGGAAGAGATAGATTGATATGAACATAAAGATAGCGCCAGTGAGGGAAAATACCGAGTCTTGATTCGCTTCATCTTTAATGAATAGTAGATAGAAAGGTAATGAAATATTGTGGGATGCGGTTTCTTTATGTTGTTTTTACTTGAAGGTATGCAACATTGAAGCGTTCGGCACGAGAAGCGAATCTTGTGCTATTTACCGATGAACGCATCGAAGCACTCGAACAATCTGTTTCAGCACTCAATCTTAACAATGATTTTTTATCGGTTGGTGTTAGATTTTTATTTATTAAATTGTAGCGTTGGAATTGGTTTAATTAGTTAATTTATTAAAAGATAAAGTAAGCTGTAGAGAATCGAAATCATCAGGTGTTTTATTTATTTATTTATTTATTTATTTATTTAATAATGGTCGAACGAACCTGTAATACTTTGAGATATATAAAATTAAATAAATGCAAATGATGTTTATGGGCATAATGGAAACTATGCCCATAAATATTAGTTGCCATTGACGTAATTATTGCTAATAATGTGAAATTTCAGCGTATAATGATGAATCCATATGCAACGGCAATGACTGGATTGGGCAAAGTTGCGACATTCGTACAGGATCAGGTGCATACTTCTTATTCTATCATATTTTATTTGATCTATTTGGGTGGTCTGTTTATTTATGCATTCATTTATAAATATTTATGTAGTTGCAATTTTGATTATTGCAATATAAATGGTGCGAGTTGTTAATAACATAGTTGTTAAATTGCGCTGTTAGAATGATGATTTTATGAGTATGCAAAGTGAATTTTCCCTCGAAGAACGGGGAGGAAAGGGGAATGGGATAGATTTTCTCAAAAATTTTGAAAGTGAGGACGCAATCCCTTCCGGAGTTTTGTCCAAGATAGTTAATTCGTTCATAACTCTTGTGCGATACTTCCCGAAATTCGAGTAATTTAAACACTTGAATAACCTATAATTCAGTTTGATCGTTGTTGTTTTGCTTGGACCCATAAATCGATAGAAGAATGAATTAGGTGTGAGGTGTGACTTCAGTATATCGCATGACTTCAGGTAATTCCATCTCTTTTGGAATCGGATGCAGTGAGTGCTGAAGAGAAGATAAAAGCAATGAGAGAGCTAAGAGAACACGAAGAAAACACCGCTGATGCGCTCAGGTTATTTATATAACTTTTTTATTAGTCGATGATCTCAGATGAGTGAGGTGCTTGCATAATGATCTTTCATTGATCAAAAAGTTTTCAATTTGGCCCGCGGATTTGGTTTTCAACTTTTCTCCCGAAATACAGCTATTTATATGCCGTTTGATAGAGCTTTAAAAACTGTCTCAAACAAAGCAAACCGCGGCTGCATTGGCCTTACCGTTGCGAAGAAAAAAGTTTCCGAAATCTCCAATACAGTACATTTCAATAGAATACTTTACATATTTTAATTTTTTACCCCAACAAATTTTGGAAAAAATCAATCCATTATATAAACGTAATCAAACAATATTGTAAAAGCAAACGAAAATTTAAAAAATGCATGAAGAAGAAACAAACAGAATCCCTATTGATCGAAGGAAGAAGTGACGATACGAATGCAAAAAGCGCGCATTGTGTCAGCTCATATGGCTTGTTTTTGCATTTGTTTTTTGTTGCAGACTTCATGACGATGCAGGATTCGAGTTGGTTACTCAGCTGGAATTACCGCAGCGACCCGAGTTCAGTCGAGAGGGACCTGTAACGGAGGAGATTTGGAATAAATACAAGTTGGTCTTTCGTTTGTCTACCAGATTTTACTCAAGCATTCATTGAAATAGATAAGTGATTTCAAATATTTTGTTTGATTTTGTGATCTAAAGAAAATTCGAGCAGAGACTACTTTAGGTGTTAAAGTTTTATATTCCTCCTATATAAAATCGACTAAAATTGCATCAATGTTTCAACTGAGTATAAAAAATTTGCTATTCGGACTTTATGTTTGGTTGTAATGTTTTATTTATTATTAGAGTTTTATGAGACGATTATATTGGATTATAAAATTGTATTGGGGCTTAAATATGTTTAATATAGAGATGAGCGAAGGGAATTGCTTTTATGCTTTGTGGATTAAGTGTTAAGAAGGGATATTGTACTAGAAGTGATTAGGTTTTTTGAAATTGCTTCAAAGCATTTCTTCATTCTCTTTTCTTCTCTTATTCCATCTCAAGCCGTATTGCAGAATTCGGAGTTGATAAAAACCACTTAAAACATTGTCCACGAATACATTCGAATCCATCGACTTCCCGATTGCCATACAAATGATATAACATTGAACCACTGTGAACAACTGCTGCTTCTTTTTTTTTAATTTTCCATCACTTCTAATTTGCATGTCGTTTGGTAATTAAGTAGCCATATGTTCACACCAGTCTTTGGGCAATGTTCCCACTGTTTATCCACCAGTGGTTGTTATCCGAGGTGGAATCAGGCTAAAAGTTGGCTTTTATTTAACTCGTTAGTCATATTTTTGAAGTCATTATTTGAATGAGGGATTTATTCGAATATTATTTGAATTATTTAAATAGGGAAAAAAAAAAGATTTCAAGCAATTGAAAAAAATTTTTCTACGAATTTTTATGAATTTTTTTGGAGACCACTGAACTTATTGTGAGGGATTTATCATAGAATTCATAACTGAAATATTTTGTTTTTATTGCCTTTACGATTATGAGTATATTGTTTATGACAGATTCTTGCTTGTGATATGTGGATGCATATATTTGGCCTACGTATCGGAAGGCATTTTATTGCCGTCGAATTGAGTCTATTAGATTGAAAGTGAAATCATTAAAAAATTATTGAATTTAGGCAAGGATGTGGCACGAACGGATCGGACGCATCCGTTCTTTGGCGGAGAAGATAATACTAACCTGAAGATGCTCAGTGATATTTTGATGACATATTGCATGTATAATTTCGATCTTGGTTGGTTATATTTTTATATCAGCTTCTTTAGGTGAAGAGGGGGGGGGGGGGGGGGGGGGGGAGCATTGACGGAAGTTATTGAACAAAGTGATTTTTAGAAATGAGAAAATTCAACTCGCCCCGGTAGAAAGCTCGAGTTGATTTTTGTGGCTGATTGTGGTTTACCTTGAGTTGAGTGAGACGGGAATCTCTTTCAGAGAGGAAAATGTTATTGATATCCGAAAATGGAATAAGATAACGATGTTAGAAATATATTGGTAGAATTACTGCACCTGTTGGTTTTTGTATATTTTTTACCATCTTAATATTGGTTTAGCGAAATCGAAGGTCGAGTGGAAGAAGACATTTCCTTTTGAAATGGTAATTGTTCAACTTTTCTTTTGCTATAGATTTTCGCAATTCATTCTAAAACTCCAACTTATTGCCACCTTTCCTATCCTTGATTACCGGCTGTCAGAAGCGGTAACTTCTATTTCTAAATCTGATATAAGGCGATAAGTTTTTTCAGGATATGTGCAGGCAATGAGCGACTATCTGTCACCATTGCTATTTGTAATGCAGAACGAAGTTGATGCTTTTTGGGCGTTCGTTGGTCTAATGGATCGAATTGTTGGTTTATTTTCACTTTTTTTCTCTTTTATTTTCTACTTGTTTTTTTTTCATCTAGTAAAACAGTATTTATAGCTATCGAGCTTCCTGGGAAATGGCGTGGAATGAGTGGATTTGGAGTTTTTTGAGGGAGGTTGCCCAAAGAGTGAGGGGGAAGGGGAGGGAAAGATGTGTGATTGAGGAAAAAGGGTGGAGGTGCACAAGTTCTTAGCTGATGACTGATATACCCGAAATAACCCCGCTTCTGCCCTCCCTTGTCCCTCCAACTGTCTTTATTGGGAGAGGGGGGTTGCGAAGTTAAAGGGTCAGCAACTCACAAGTAGTGGAATTTCATATCTTACGTTGGTTATGTATAATTGAACAATGATCTCTGCTTTATTTATCTTTAATTAAATGAATTTTATTTAATTTTGCATTGAAGAAGGCGAATTTCCAAATGGATCAATTGCCTATCAAGAAGCAATTAATGGAACTTCGTGATTTGCTGATGGTTGTCAATCCAAAACTTGCAAACTATCTTGGTATTATTTTATTTTGTTTATTATTTTTTGAATTATATTTAACGTATTTGTATTGCATTGTTTCTTCTTTCGTTGAATTTTTTTATTGCTCTTCCTTTAAGTTAATCACATAGAATTTCTTTGAAGTAATGTATAGAGGTTGTATAAGTGTTGCTTTGTTATGGCATCGACGATACCGATTCATGACCTCAGCCGTTGGTTGATGGAGAGCACTCCAGTATTAAATCATTTAAGCTAGAAGGTATCCGTATCGTTATGGAAATGTGTGAAAGATGCATTGCAATATAATCACGTACAATAAAAAGTGTAGTATTAATGCAAAATCGGTGGGCAATATTGAGGCGCAAATGTATGGCGGTTTCTATTTTTGGCGCAAGTGACTGACGATTGCAGTTCGTTTTAGTTAACACTCAAGTTTTGGAGTGAGATTTCTTTGGATGCATTATATATATATATATTCAGAGTCAATTTTCAGAGAGTCATAGTTCGGATGATATGTATTTTTGTTTCCGATGGGTATTAGTCAGCTTCAAACGCGAATTTTGCTTCGATGATATTATGCGACTATGGGAGGTACGAATTACTTGAATTTCCTTTTATTCCACTTGACCGAGTTTTGAAAATTGAAAAAATTTTTGAATCTCGTAGAGGTGGAATTTCTAATAATAGAGAAAAATTGAAATTAAGCATAGAATGTTATCTGGTGTGTATGGATCTACTATAGTTTAGATGAACACTTAATGGCGTAGTGGAATATAGATTTTAGGTTTTTTTTGCACCCATCTGACCGTATTTCACTTAAATCTCTTCGCTTTTAAGGTTTCTTTTTTTTCGTTGTGATAGAACTAGTCTTTGGTTCCTTCGAAATGTTGGTTTGGATTGGTTTTATCGGAGGGCATTTGAGGTCAATCTTCAGTTTTCGCATCAGATTGTTGTACTTACTACTTTTATTTATTAATTGAATTTTGTATGCGGTGTTTGAGTATGAAGTGATTAGGGAATATTGCAGGTACTTTGGACAGGTTTGCCATGTTCTAATTTCCACCTGTTGATTTGTGTGGCAGTTCTCGATAAGCAAATGAACTTCATCATTGAGAATAAGTTTGGTCTCATTGAAATACTCAAGGTATGCATATTAGCTTTTTATTTGTTTATATATTTTTAATTTTGCTCCATTAGTTTTGATTTTTTTACATAATTTTTATATACTTCACTATAAGCTTAGAATAAATATATTTTTGTTCTTATTTTTTTAATTTTGTACTCGCTTGAATCGAAATTTTCTACTGTTTGGTTCTCCTTATCTTCGCTGCTCGCATAATTTCCTCTACTTCCTTGCATAATCCTCTGCATTTGTGGTGATGAAAAGGATTTAGAGAAGGGAGATTTCTATATACTAGGCAAAGAGGGAGGGCAATTATATTCAAGACTAACTTTGATTGTTCTATCCTCCTCGTAGAAACAAGTTAGCATCAGGCTGGTTGCATTACTATTTAGAATGTTGTTTAATATTGTTTACAGCATGTGAATGATCTATCAATGAACATCGATCTGGAGGAAACGTTAACCTCAGCAGAGGCGATATTCCATCAGTTGTCGGCGAGTCAAGACAAACTACCGAGTCATGTTTGCAAAATTCTTTCATTGGGTGATGCGTCAAATGATTAGCGAAAATGTTTCGTACATCTTTATTATATTTTTATATCGTTGCTGTTTTTTTTCGTTCTTTTTTGCAATTATATATCGTTCGTTGTACCGATATAAATTACCATTGATATATGCGCAAGTCAACCATATACGCCATAAACTTTAAGTTAATACAGCAGCTGTTATTGACAGCTGGTTGAAAGGAAGTGTTGTACTAGTTGACAGCTGGTTGAGGGGAAGGTATTGTACTAATTGACAGCTTGTTGAGGGAAGGGTATTGTACTAATTGACAGCTGGTTGACGGAAAGGTATTTTAACCTGAATTGCTAAGGTTTACAAATATTATTTGTTGTACTGTCGTTACCGTACTTTCAGCATTACAGTTTCAGTAGTCAATATCATCGATTTCACTCACTATGCGGTTGATTTGCTTCAGTCAATATGTAAGAGTAGTCTTCTATTGGTCCTCTTTCATTGATTTGTTTATCATCGTTTCAGAATGTATTGCTATGCCGCCTACTATGCAAAGTGATATTGTGTTTTTTTGCATATGTATTTCTATGGATTTCACTTATATACAGTAAGACATTGATTATAAACCCATGGGACTGGGGAACTCTTAGATTTGTTATTGAATAATGTGAATGAATGAGCACAAAGTTTAAAGGGATAGGATACAAAAAAACTTTTGTAGTATGTGTTTTAATGTTTTTTCTTTTCTTCATTTTCGATCTCTATCTAATGAAATCCTTTTTTCTATTCGTTTCAGAGCCCTAATATAGCATTCTGCTTTTATAAGAATAAAGAAAGGATTGTGAGTGTTATATATACCCTGAATGAAAACATTTTCCAGTCTTTTACCTTCGCGTTTTCAGGATATACGTATACGATCCTGAATTAGCTAAGCTATTGTATTCCTTGCATCTTGTACTCTCTCCTTTCTCTGTTCCATATCCTTTGGAGTCATCCTACTCTAGGAATCGTTGGAGAGAGAGAGGGAAGAGGGAGGATTGGAGAGAGAGAGGGAGGAGGGAGGGTTGGAGAGAGAGGGAAGAGGGAGGGTTGGAGAGAGGGAGGGAGGAGGGAGGAAAGTAATGGAGGTTTTTTTATGTTTCTATGCCTGTATTGTTTCTATTCTTGCTATCGTCTTTTCATTCCCTCTTCAGGTTTATTTATTTTTTCTCTTCCTCACCACCCATTATGAGTGATAATGCACTTGACAAACAAATGTTTCTATAATGTGTATACAATTTTATTACTCTCTTTTAGCAATTGGTTCTTTTCTTGTGGGGAAAAAGATTTCAAGACGATGTATACTGTTGTATATTTCCTATTTTATCTATTGAATATCACTATTTTTATTTTCTATGGAAATAAAACGCGTTTTTTTCTTCGTTCATTTGAATGCACATTCAAAATTTATTAATATTGGTAATCTTTATTGGTCGATGATGATAAACACAAATGTCATCGGTTATTTAGGTGTACTTAAGGGTTACGCGAACCGAACTATTGGCAATTTGGACGGTTTTAGCAAATGGTACAGTCAATTTGGAGTTGGAGAAGGCGTTCGCTTGATGAAGTTGAAGTGTTTATATAAACTGTAAGTGGATTTGGTGAAAGTGGTTGAAACAATATATATATATATACATATAATATATATATATATACTCTCTTTTTCTGTTATGAACAATTATTCGTGTTAAGTGGGAATTGTGGCCCCCTATGCCCAAAATTATTATTTTTTTTTATTGTGATTAGCTTATAAGACATGTTCAGTATTCGCAACAATATGCGCAATAACGGCAAATATTGCAGCTGTATATTCGAGGTCACCCTCTTCAAAAGCGTTCATATAATCGGCATCCGTATGATGATAACGGAAATAATATTCACGACCACGATCGGGTAAATAGTTCACTGAGGGAATTCCCTCATCGGCCCATGGTTGAACATCCCCCTAGAATAATAAAACATGATATCATATATGATTATCGAGAAAATCATCTAGAGAAACGAGTGAAACTTATGTAAAGTTGGTAGTGTAGGATTTAAATGCTTCTTATCCGAAAGGATGCCAAGATTGGGATTTCGTTTCATGATCCAATGAGTGTACAATTTAGCCTCCTCGGAATGAGGTCTGTCATCTAAAGCAATGACAATTCATAGTCGTTTTCATAGATGTTTTGGGGGAACTCACCTAAAAGGGTTGGAGGAATTGACACCACAAATCCATAATACAATGATTTAACGACTCAAAGATGGGCAATTACACCAACATCATATCAGTTAAATATAAATGATCAAAGAAATTAAATTGAATGAAGTTTTCATTACCAACAAACGATACCACATTTACGTCACCACTTCCGCATGTTTCTAGACCGCAGAGGATGTCATGTACACTATGCTTGCAAGGAGATTATATCTATCGAAATTCCACCACTATAAGAGTGGGATTCGGATACTTTTTTATAGTTATAGTTGCAGATTGAATATTCTAAATTATCTGCTGAAGTCATATCGAAATTGCGATTCCAATGTTGATGACTGTTTTTTGCGTCGTATAACATTCGATCGCTCAAATAGCTCCGACCTCTCCAATTCGACTCCGCCAATTCAGTGGATGTATGGATAATCCAAAATTACATCGATAAGTTGATGCGGACTTATGTTATGCCTCAACGTAAGCGAAGCTTGATGCAAAAAAGTGGAGTGGTTCAAATTGTATCTTTCCGGAACTTTGATTTCCTTTTCCGGTGCACCTTTTCCGGTGCAACCTCTATACTCATAAATAAATAAATATATAAAAAAGCGCACACCTGTCTATCATTAATGAGGATCGAAAGAGGAATTCCATATTTGTTGATGATTTCGACGATTTCATCGAGACGTTTCTTCTGAATATCATTTTTCGTGTATGTGAATGTTATGATGGAAACGAAAATAACAATAAAAAGTAATTTTAAAAAAAATGTTTTTAAATCGTGATTTTAAAAAATTCCATCGTGATTTCCACTTTCAATTATGAATTATAAACCTATGAAATATCTTTTTTATTGCATTTTTCCCTTTAAATGATTTGTTAGATCACTCTCCACTATGGGCACCATGGAAGTGTTCAATTAGAATAGTTCCCGTCGAACGTACCACAATATAGGGTAATGCTACGACAATGACAATCGTTTTGTATTTGCGTGGAGTTTTTCGTATAACAACGGGGGATGCGTGATTTTGGGTAGCGTTAAGCCTGAACAAAAAAAAAAGTGACGCAAGTTCATCGGAATTTAACGAAAAATAAACGTGTGTGGTCCGTTTGAATTCAGGCAACCTGAAAAGGTAGAAATAATTTTAGTATATCCGTTCGATTCGTTGTTGTAGTACATATCGTGATAACGGTTCCATAGAACAATAGGCAATGGTACTGGGTCATGTCCCTACTGACCTATAAAGGTGAAAAAATGGCTGCATTACTGGCTGCCACCCCCCCCCCTCCCCCCCCCCTATAGGGTTTAACTGAAATATCCGAGTTATCCCACTTCGGGAAGGGAATTCCTCTTCACTGCTTCCTCTCATCTCCTCCCTTCCCCCTCTTTCCTCGCCGACCTATGATTACGGATTTGGTTTTATTGCGTTGAAATATCGAAATCTCACTCCAACAGACCTGTGATTTAGTTCCGGCGAATTCCAATGACGAATACCAATTCAACGGCTTAAACGCTCCTTGATCGGTTTCTGATGCGAAAACGAATTTCTCATGCGAATCGTTTTTATGTGATTCATAATAGTAACGTGCTCCAATCAATCCTTGCTCTTCGGCTGTCCAAAATGCCACTCGAATTGTTCTTTAAAAAATATTTTTATTTGTCATTAAAATAGGAAACTAAATATATGCAAAACAAATAAGTAAATAAATAAATAAAACAAAATAATTTGAAATCTATTGAAAACTAAACTTGACAAGGCATTATATAGGCACAGATAGTCGATGAAATGCAAAATACGGAGAATAACTAAGCAATCGAATATTGATAGAGAGGGATTTCTAAATGAAAGCATCGAATATTTACTTACCTAGACTTGTTAAAGTGAACGCAAAAGTAAAGGCTTTGAAAATTTTTGTAATTTTTATTACAAATAATGCCACTTTATAAATTTTTTATTACCCATACTATTACCCAAAATTATAAACTAATATGCAAATAATCTGAATTTTTATTATTAACCAAAAAAAAATTGAATTTTTACGATTTAATTAATCACCCATATTACACCTTTTCATCTGATTTAGGCTTTTCAGTGGGATCTTTAAAAAAAAAAGAACTCGCGGAAGATAGCATCAAATGATACAGCTATAGCTACAAGCCTAAGCTATTTATTCATTCATCGTTGAAATGAATACTCGGCGAAATGATTTCTATATCTTTAAATAAATTTATAATTACTACGAATCTTTATCGTTTCTTTAAAAAATAGGAAAGCACGCTCGTTTCTTGAAAACTGGAAAGCGCGCCATGTGCGGTTTAGATGCACGAAAGTGTTGGATGTCTTGAATGAAATGTTTCCTCTGAATTACTCCATTCATAAACGAAATAAGTAATTAATATTCGATATTTAGCGATTGCCAACTAAAAATTTTAAAGTTTCACCTAATTTTTCAAAAAAAAAAAATTTTTGTTGGCAAAGCTCCAATTGTAAGTTGGCAAATTGCCAATATAATATTTATTTATTGATTGTATTTAATGAATGTATATATGAAGTTACCTTTTAGGAACAAAAATAGGGTTACTATCAGCAAGTTGTTTCAATGCAAACAGAGCATTCCACATAGCCGCACATCCACCTCCATCATCGAGTGCACCTTGTCCCACATCCCAACTATCAATATGTGCTGATAATAGTACCACCTCGGATGGACGCTCGCTGCCTCAACACACAAATAACAATCTGCGAACGTAATACAGTATTACTTTTAATCCTTATAACCTTTACAGTAACTTACCTGAGGTTGGATATAGTAATATTTACAGTATCCTATCTGAGGTTGGATATAGTAATATTTACAGTATCCTATCTGAGATTGGATATAACAAAGAAAGTAGTCGAAACTCGCATCTATAGATAAGTTCGGTTCATCCTGTTAGATTATCCGCAAGAGTTTCTGCAGTGATTGCAATTAGAGCTGCCTATAGAGATACATGAAGGGATATTCTATTCATTTTTCCAAATTTTTCCACTTAACCTTTTTATTGGAAAGTTTTCTTACACAGATGACTAACCATTGCGTTATGAATCGTACAACTATAAAAAAAACTATTTAAAATACTGAGAAAATATTTGCTACAGAATTTAAATCCCCCCTCCCCCCTCTTATGGGATTGTTTCAATTAGGTTTATACCACCTATATGAAGTTATGGGATTGTTTCAATTAGGTTTATACCACCTATATGAAGTATCAATAATTAGTGAGACAAGAATACTTACACAATTGTTTAGTTGATTTAATTAGTATAACATGATGGTTTACAGTTTTAATTCTCATTTATGAATGTTCATTTTTAATTGCATTCTAAAAGAATTTTTTTCTTTGAAAAAAAAAGGTAACAGATTGTATTATGAATTTCAATAAGAAAAATATATAGCCAAACGATTTCGGTTGTAGATTTGGGAATTATTCGTTGTTGAGAAATCACCTCTTATTTCAAAGAGGACATTCCTTGAGGAGATTGTTCCGTCTGGATGTGATTTAACACTTAAACGAATGACAATCTTTTTGCCTCGATTGGACATTCTTTTTAGCATATCTGCCTCTTCAGATGTTATCGTTAATGCAGGTATTCTTGAACCTGAAATCATTTTTTTTTTTGAATTTTTTGAAAATTTTTATGCATATATTTGCATTGAAAAATAATTTTAGTCTATTTTTTACGTAAAAAAATTCTAATTTGTATTTATTTGAAAATATTTAAATTTATTTTTATGCAAAAGGTGTAACATCGACTTTTATGAAAATTTTTATTTTTAAGAAATGGAATATAATTCTAATTTTTTTCTCACAATAGCTCTGCTTTTTTTTTTCTAAAGAAGTAGAGGCGATGGAAGAGGAAATATTTACCCCGCCAAGAAATTTTTTCGACGTATAGAGATTTCATATTTGATGCATTATCGGGTAAGTTTCTATAGAAATGTGAGTTTTTTTTCGGGAAAAAAAA
>QEWY01004124.1:483836-499377 GCA_006503575.1 Baylisascaris schroederi | reverse complement strand
CCCCCCCCTCCCCCTCTCTCCTCTCGCTCCATCTCTGCTAACAAGAATATCTTTGATGTGTTTCTGCACATGAAATAATTTTCATTTTTCTTAGTGTTTTGTCTCGGTAATTTTATGATGAAAGCTTCAATAATGTTCTAATTTTGTCATTGAAAAAGCAAAACAACTAAATTATTGTCTTCATGAATCATATTTTCCATCTTTATTAAGCTTTTTGCTGAAATAATTCCATTAAAAAAATATTCCACACATAATATTTTTCAATTGAGACTTACAAAAGATAAGAGATCGAATGGGAAAATATATTGGAGACGCCCAGAGGAAGCGCTAAGGTGATACAATCAACGAAAGGGGAGCACAAGCAAAGGTATGACAATCAAACGAAAGGGATCAGAAGCAAAGGTATGCACTTAACTATGGCAGGGCGGCGGATATGTGAATTCAAGAACACAATTTCAAACAGTAAACAATAGAATAAATCAAACGCAAAACGAAAGCCACCATCCACCTTTTAGTATCGTCGTTAAATGTGAGAGAACAATGAATTGCAATTTTCAGCTACTATCCTACCGCTGCAGACAGACGGCTGGCTGGTTGGTTGCTCGCCGATCGTCCATCACAATGTTGTTCAATGATGCATTCATTCATTGTTAGGCTGCTTTTTAAACAGCAATTAGCCAACTCTTAAGCCATCTCAATTGTTTATTGTGCAATACTTTTTGAATTTTTTTTTTTTGGTATTTTTCGATGCAAATGAGAAAATGGCGTTTTTTGAAATGGAAGGCTACAACTCATATTAATAGAATCATCAATAGAAATTCTCAAGTGGATATTACAGCACAAATCACGACAAGAAAAGGGAATTTAATGGAATGTGAAGGATGAGAATTTCTAAACGGAGGGAGTTCTGAAGGGGATGGGGTCTAAATGAGGTAATTAAACAGATCTAATAAAGACTATGGAAAAAAGGCTCAGCTGAAATTGAGGAACGAGAGGGGGGAGGGGGAGGTGAAGTGAAGAGATGACCTCCTCTTCCTTACCCTTTAACTTCATTCATCGGTTATTTATGAGAACACGTTAAAAGAACCTCTCAGACTGCTTATCTATTCAATCAGCTAACCTTTGAAATGTATTAGAGAATCAAAAATTGCAAATTCTCTATATTATTGAAAATTTTAAATGAGCACTTAAGTTGAGTGAATTTTTTTTTTTACAATTTGATATTACAATATGAATGCCACTATTCACATCTAATAATATATATTTTTTGATTGCAAATTATAGAAAAATGCATTAGAAAAAATTATAATTGAAGAAACCAGTTGATGAATTGCATTTTTATTTATTTATTTATTTATTGTAAGAGCGCATCGTAAACTATTTTCGTTTTAATCTTTTTGCATTTTGTGATCGCAATTGGCGAATCAAAACAATAAGGGCAAATTACCAATCGATTCCAGTTGCTCGTATAAACTCTCCGATCGCTTCTCGATTCTCTTCTCTCTATTTCCATATATCGATGTGTATTCATGTATAGATGTATGCATACAACTTTCTGATGTAATGTGCTCTTTTTTTTACTTTTATTTACTTTTAAATAATTTACGCAACGTAAGAGTTATTTATATTGAAGTGTGAATAATATTTATAAATAATAAACAATATTAAAGTATTACAAAAAGTGTAAATAGCTTTATTATCTACTTTATCTTTAAAAAAAACAATATTTTTTAACTCATGTGAACGATTAGTTTATGATAATTTACAATCCATACAATAAGGATGTGTATAAGATAACCATTAATAGTATCTTGTAGAGCACACTATTTGAAGCCATAAGCTTAAAAATTGAATCATATTTCCCTATTGGGGCATTTCGAATTCCTCTATTATTCGTTCTCATCGTTAGCTCTGAACTTTGCAATCAACTGTATTTCTTCATACATTCTCCACTCTTTCCTTGCATTATTCCAACTCTCATTCGTTTCTTGCATTATCTTTCATTTTTATTCATTTCGTTTATTTTATTGTTATTTATGTATGACGTCACCCTTTGTAGTCCATTGTTATGGATTAGGAATGGATTTTATGTCGTTTTCACTCTCCTTTAATATGGCATATGGATTTTATCATATATTATTGAAAACTTTCATATTTTTGTCTGAATATATCTTGCATTATATTCGACTATTAATAATGTTAAAAATTTCGATCACTAATATTACTAAAAGCTTTCAAAAAAAGTTTACCATGAATATTAAGTATTTTCAACTTTTAAAAAAAATTGAAAAAAAAAAGATTTTTTTTTCTCGATTTGTTCCTCAATTGACATATAAAATCTATAAAATATACAAGTTTAAAACCTATAAGTTAAAAGAAAAAATATATTCAAAAATTTTTTAAGCTAAAATAGTTGCCTATTTCTGCGATAAAATATATGTGTAAAAATATAGAAGTTTAAAAATATTCACCATGAATTGGCAATTTCTATTCTTTACATTTATTACCACTTTTCGTCGTCTCGGTGTTACATTCATCAAAACCAGTTCTCGTATTTTCGACGATCGGTGCTCATAGCAAATGTAAATAAATCATTAAATACGCCTCTCTTAAATTATCAGCAGTGAAATTCACTATGAACTTAATTCGTTCACATATCAATAAGTGCCATTTTTATTGAATAATTATTCGATTACTATTAATTATGTTGTTATTTTTTATTTTTGTTTATTTATCGCTTTATATTTTCGTACCATACTATTCAGATCATTGTGAGTGTTCAATTGATTTAATGATATTATCATTGATTTTTAGTCTATAATTCGAAAATCAATTTCAGAACAATATGAGCCGCGCAGTGAGTCAATTATTGAAACGAGTGCTTATGGTACCACCGAAGCATTTCAATGTTGAGGTAATCTATGTTTATATCCTCTAAAGAATATCGTATAGTATTTAAGTTTACACATTGATTACCGTAATTCCACCGTAGTATTGTTCCAGTATTCGATAAATCCTTGGATGGGTGGAGTGGTCGATAAGGCGAAAGCATTCGAACAATGGGATCTTCTAAAGTCTACAATCGAGAAAGAG
Organism: Baylisascaris schroederi; assembly: GCA_006503575.1. Taxonomy (NCBI): domain Eukaryota; kingdom Metazoa; phylum Nematoda; class Chromadorea; order Rhabditida; family Ascarididae; genus Baylisascaris; species Baylisascaris schroederi. The sequence goes on along the minus strand of QEWY01004124.1, from coordinate 496,284 downwards.
GGCGTTGAGGTAAAGTCTAAGGTTTTATCTATAATAAAGCATTAAATATCGTAGTCTTTTAGAATAGAAACCCATGATCATTTCCTTAAAATATTTTTGTTCGTAGAATGAATCGAGTAAATATAATAATTACATGTCTAAATTTTATTACGATTACAATTAACAACTGAATAAGGAATGAATAAATAGAAGAAAAGAGAGGGAGGCGGCATATCTGTACGCAGCCTTCTCACGCGTGCGTATGCGTCACGTAACTGACACATCATCGTACTATATTGCCTAAAATGTAATACGACGTTTCGAATAAGTGATAGAATATCGTTTAGCTTTATTGCTTCATTTCAGTGAATACTTTTTCTTCACATGATGAAATGAAGATTCACACTATATGTTGTTGTTTGTTTTTATTGTTCGTTCATTTATTATTATATATGTAATGTTTTGAGATTAATAAATGATGAATGGCCAATCTAGAAGGTATTAAGATATAATAATACAATCATAAATACCTCTACAAGAATATCCGAGGAAGTAAAATATAATAAAAGCATATATTTCTAATAGATGCAAAAATTTCGGTTTAAAATTACAACAATATAAAGTATAAAAGTTTAAAAAGTACAAAAGTTTAGTGTATTTTCCCTGTTTTATAACTGAACTATTTGGGTGAGGAAAGTGATCATGTTGTCTGCAATTCATTTTTCAGCAATTAACGAAAATTTAAAAAGACTTTTTACGTTATCGTCAATGATATAGCTTTCAATTGATGCGTTTATTTAGGTTCTAACTTTGGAGCAAGCTGAAGGACTTCCAGATATGGTATTCGTTTGTAACAGTGGTCTTATTCTCAACGATAAAGTTTATTTATCTCGATTCCGTCATAAGGTTTGTCAAACATTCTTGAAATTGGAGCTATTCTCTATTTAGTTTTGCTCCCAGAAATCGATAGATGAATGGATTGAGAAGATGAAGCAATAAAGGAATGGAGAGGGAGGAGGATTTGTGATGTTTCTTGTTCGCGAGCCTCAAAAATATATCAAATCATAAAGGGTGTGCTATTGGATTTCCGAGAGCATTTGCAAATCATTTAAACTCTCAAGGCATACCATATCGGCAAAAGTATCCAGGATTATGTAGGATGACGTCATCTCTGAGTAAAACTCTTGGTAGAAACTGTTGAAATAGGATGAAAGCAATGACACAACAAATTGCCCTTGAAAGAAGACCGTTTCTATTACCTAATTTCCTCTTTTTTCTTTTTTTTTTTTCAATCGAGGAACTTTTTTTTCCCAAAAAATGCGAAAGAGTTGCATTTGTTGCAATTTTGAGTTTCCTATTGATCGTTCAGAAATACTGTTTACTACTTTTTTTTTCTTTTATTGCGGCAAATATGTCAAATGAAAAATAAAATTCTCTATATTAGGCGCTTAAAATTTGAATTTAGAATTAATAGCAATAGTTAAATCGTAATATCCTAAGAAATTTTCAATGATTTGTCTTCAAGAAAACGATCAATGATACCTCTGAGAGAATCGATAAAAATTTGTGAATCGAAGTATCGGAATTACTCAGTTATTTGCTATATATTTCATGCATATTAATTCACTTATTTAAGATATATATATATATATATATATAATAAATTGACTTTAAAACTACTTTGTTACAAAGATCATTTATTAATTATTAGTTTATCTGTTGCTGGTGGAGTGAATGTTGGCTCACTCTTTGTTTATTTATATCCCAATTGTTGAAACGTTTTTAGGAGAGGACTGGTGAGCAGAAACATTACTTAGAATGGTTCAAAGCTCATGGATTCAATCCACTCGGTGAAGATTATCCAGACTTCTTTGAAGGTGGTGGTGATGCGTGTTTCTCTACATATGACACTCTTTGGGCGGGTTTCGGACCCAGATCGAGTAAAGACGTAAGTTCCTTTATGAGAATCTAATGTTCATGGGCAATTTTACCCGACCATTTTAACACGTCAAAATAGTAAGTACCTCCAAAATAAGTGGCAGAAGGAGCCGAATATTGGTGAGGAACCGTAAAGGAAGAAGGGATATTTGAAAAAAATTTTCAAATTTTTGAGAAACTACAATTACGAAAAGTTTAAATTCACTATTTTTAGCTTAAAAAATCGACAAATTTACCACATTTTTTTTCAAAATAAAAATAATAAATAGGATTAAATTCCATAGAAATTTCAAGATCTAAAACCACCTCTCCATAATTAGGACTTCAATTACGTATATCAGATGCAACCTTGGATAAGTCTTCATCTACTAATCGAAAGATCTTATGAGGCAAAAATTATCTACATCTGTTTTTTTTTTCGGTGTGAATTTCTTTGTTGAGATGCTTCAAGGAACAAGGTCCGTATCGTTTTGTCATTTAAAAATCACTTTTAGAGATAGCCTTTCCTAGTGAAAAATGGGAGGATGGGAGAAGCAGAAATGAAGGTTTCTTAACTAAATGAGAGTCCCAATTTAGCGCTTATAGTTGCCAAAAATTTTAATAACATTTCAGGAGGCGATAAGTTTTGAGTACCACTGATTGATCGATTTCAGGTTTATGAACATGTTAAAAAATTAGGTGAATTCGATGTGGTACTTTGTGAGTTGACGCATCCTGAATTCTATCATTTGGATACATGTTTCACACCGGTCGACGAAAAATGCGCTCTTTGGTATCCAGCAGCATTTCAACAAGCAACCAAGGATGAGGTGATAAAATATTTCAAATTTTCGTTAAAATATTTTAAATTATTTCAAAGGTAAACAAAACTCATTGAGAATTGATATATAACTCTAAATAAAAACCTTGAAATTTCCTCGTCTAATACCTATTCGATCCTGGAAAAAATCCTGGGAATCTATCATCTAAAGAAGATATTAAAAAACTGTTCTTCTAAGATAAATTTGCAACTTTCTAAATGCTAATATTTTCTAATAATTTATATATAATACTTTTTAATAAATTAACAATGGTATATATAATTTGTTTACCTGCTAGATGTATCCCCTCTGCTTTTCTAATCTTGCTGTCTAACAAATACTAAAGAATATCTGCGGCTAAAGTTTAACCACAATACGTTCTCTAACTCATTCAGCATATATTAACCCCCTCCCCCCCCCCACCCCTCCCATCTTACACGGTTGATCGAACCCTTAAGTTCATCAGTAACATATTGCATGAAAGTAGCGTGAGTTTCACTCAATCCTATTGTAAATCTTAGCCGCAGCTCGAGTTTTTATACACAACTTACATAGATGAAGATTCTTAGCCGCAGTTCGAGCTTTTATACACAACTTACACAGACGAAGATTGTTAGCCGCAGCTCGAGCTTTCATACACAACTTACACAGACGAAGATTCTTAGCCGCAGCTCGAGCTTTTATACAGAGCTTACTGAAGATTCTTAGCCGCACCTCGAGCTTGTATACACAACTTACACAGACGAAGATGGCTATGAGTAGTCCTGATCTTACCCTCTCCTACTTTAATTTTGACATCCGCATATCTCAAAATTTGCATAAAAAATATTAGCTCCGAAGCAGTTTCTGTATAGTATAGCAGAAATTTTTTGCGCAGAAAAAGCGAAATCTCTTAGGTTATTGGCCACTCAACAGGGATATATATGTAAATTACTCGAATCTTTGAACTTCGATCGTTTTTTTTCTTTTTTCTTTTCTTTTTTTTTCTTTTTTTTTTTTTTGCAAGAGAGAGATTACTTGATTCTCATTCCACTCGTCTTCTCCTTATATATAAGCTGTTCTGTAGTAGCTTTACGCTAGTCGCTGTGATTACTGTACCACAATAGACCTTCTAAATTTTGCATACTGTAGCATCACAATTCACATACTGTAATTTCTAATCGGTATTATTTATAGATTATGAAACGAATGCCCGAATCAATAGCGATCAGCGATTTAGAAGCGAAAGCATTCGTTTGTAATGCGATAACAATTAGAAATACTGTAATTTCACCGATTGGTGTATCACAAAAGACCAAAGATCAACTCGCTAAACGCGGTTTTTCGGTTATCGAAATCGATATGAGTGAATTTATGAAATCTGGTGGTGCATGCCAATGTCTTGTCCTTAAACTATAAGATAAATATTGATAATACCTATTTATTGTTTACATTTTTATATATTTATTTATATATTTATTTGTTATTTATATATTTATGTACATATTTACATGATTATCTATTATTTACATATTTATATATTTATTTTTATATTTATTTATCATTTACATATTTATATATTTATTTACATCATTACAATAATATCTATCTATTAATATAATAAAAATTCGATATTTACCTAATCAATGCTACAAATTTCATATGTAAATTTTTTATTCATAAATATTTTTGTTCCCATATGCAATTACTGTTATTTTTGTTCCCATATGCAAATTTCTATCGTTTTTTAGTGCCTAATTTGTTGAAAAATACCCATCCTTTTTTGTGTTAATAAAGCAGCACACAACCCATTGAATATTTCCAAATATTATTAGCGCTATAAAAAGAAATTCACATTTAGCAGTATAAAAAACCCAGCTAGATGAATACCAAATAAGATGTCAAGTTGAAACGATGGCATTTGGCAATCGAAAAAAATTCGACCGTCAAATCGGCCAGACCTCTATTGCTGACCGCATTTTTTCGATCACCGACCGGTGGATGATGGCTGTTCAAACCATCAATGGAATTTTCTGGTCAGTTCAATCCAGCCGGTGGGAAGAAACTAACAAAGGATCAGATCAAAATCAGCCGGATCAGGTCAGAAAAGAAACCAAAAGAACCGGATCAGTTCTACCGGCTGAACGGTACAGGATGACACGAATATGCAACCCCCACTTCACAATTCACTACGAAGATATGTTGCGTAAATGATGAAGTATTTGTGCCGTCGATCACCGGGTAAGTTATATCACTTAGTACGAATCTCGTTCACATTGTATAGACTTGGAAAGTGCATGAATCCATCTAAAGCATAACCATTCAAATAAATATTCGATGTTTTATCCTATATTCTTCGATGAATAAATTCAACGTTGAAGAAATTTTCTTGCGACGAAATAATAAAAAATATATATATAAACTCAATTTCGATATTATAAGCGTCATTCCCCTCCTCTTATAAATATTGTTAAGTCTACCTTTCGCTCTTCAACTTTTCTTATCATAATTTTAAAAAAAACATCTTTATCGGGCAATATATTTATTAACCATATTACATTAAAACAGCAATTAGGGAAACGACAAAGACGCTTTTGGTGGATTCCGATCTCACCAATAACTATATGGAAATTTTGCATATGCAAATGTCAATAAAATACAGTACCACATGCAATACATAAAATACAGTACCACATGCAATACATAAAATACAGTACCACATGTAATACATAAAATACAGTACCACATGCAATACAGCAACAGTCCAGTGGGACAAAAAAAGACTCAAACAACAGTTCAGTTAAATGCTGATCCAGTTACAAGTACCGGACGAAGGCAGAGGTAAGGCCTGCATGAACACAACAGCAACCCCCCTCCCCCCATCGATTAGCAATTATACAACGATGCATCCCCATTAAGTCGAAGTAGAAACGAAAAAAAGGAAAAAAAAGGAGAACCGTAACAAATCACTCGCAAACTATAGTGGTTCTGCATCGTAATTGTCCACTTTTAAACACTCGTTGATTATAGTAGTAATAATGTGGTTAGTAACAACAATCATATATATAAAAGTTCATATTAAAGAACTAAAACATTCCAATGATTAAGGTGGCCATTTATCTAAAAACAATACGCCACAAACCTGTAAACTTCGAAAAAAAAACGATAAAACAAAAGTGGTGATGCACTCCAAATGCCTCAGACAATTGCACTTCTCAAAAACGATAAAAACTTTAATATGTAAATATCGAATAATAACAATATCGAATACCCTCTCAACGTATCGGCCATACCTACATCCGCTGCCTCAGGCGATCGAATTTCTTGATCAAAAAAAGCACCAGCATTCCACCACATAAGGCATTAAAAAATATAGACAACCATTCATTCTGAATGATTCTGAATGCTGCAGCCAAATAGCATAAGAATGTTGCCTGTTGCAGCACAAAAATCAATGATAACATTTTAACTGTATCACTCAAATAACGCAGCTTTGATTTTTTTTAAAAATTTCACTTTTAAATGAAATGCACCTGTTTCTTTGAATAAACAACGGAAACAATAGTAAGCATAAAATTGCACAACTATCCGACCATAATAAAAGTAATAATACCATAATAAATAAAATAATAAAACATTGGCGAAATTCTGTTAGCTCATTATAAAATTTCAGCAGAAAATTTCATATAAAAACACTCAGAGCATTAAGGAAAAGAAAATGCCACGGAATATAGTGGCAATTACCGGTAAAGCACTCAACGGCATCTCCCTGAAAAATCCCATAGAAATCCTGCAGTTAATTCGCCTTCCTTCAGCAGCAGTAAAATTATTTAATTTAGAGTTCCTTGAATACTTCCGGGATATTCGCTCTCACTAAAGCAACTAAATTCCTTGTTTTCTCTTTCCCCCTCTCTAAACCAAAAATCTGAGCAAGCAGCTGTGCTAAACTCGCAACCAAAAATGCAGAAAAGAACAAGAAACAAGAAATTATGAGTGGACTTCCAAGTGAACGTTGAAACATCCATAATCCCCCCCCCCCCCTCCTGTTCATCGTTTGAGTCAGGTACCCATCTTGGGCATCTCCTATCCCACTAACTACATTCAAAAAACTTCCCACCTTTTTACCAACCATTATAAACCCAAAAATGCCTAGCTATGGCTATCCTTTAAGCAATAACAACATACAGCATCAACCAAACAACGTAGCAGCCCAAATAGAATATCTATCGGCAAAGTGTTGCATCAATTTGCTTTACACTCGGCATATTTAGCATCACTTTTCTACGATATCCACTTACATCACTTTTGTAGATCGGATTCCGCTCCAAGTAGATCGTATTTAATGATTGCATCTTTCCCAATTTGGCCACTTCATTCCAGTCCGCTATTTCATTATCGTTCAACTGCAACACAACACTAAAAGTCATATAACCAACCTCGTCATCACAAAACTAAATAAACCGACATTTCTCTACTATAAGAGTTTATGCAAATAAGCTTGAACATCATATGCAAATATTGCTTTCAGCATACTTGACCAAATTCCACTATTTGTTTCAACAAGCACCTATGCCTTATCTCTGCATATCTGTACTCAAGTATTCTATATCCGAACAGTGCACTTACACTTATATCCATGCTCGGAAATAGGTGTACACCTATCGACTTGAAAATAAAAGTATTTACTCAATTCGAAAAGACCACTTTTATTCATCTGGAACACTACACATTGTACTATACCCGGCCTTGAAAGTTTCATAAAAATTTATAGCCCTAGCACCACGATCACCTAGTTCCAAGATACATGGTAAAAAATATACCTCGCCGGTGTACTATTTCTACGTATGATCATACCTACACGTTCAAAGTGAACACATTTTTATATAAATGTGGATTTGAAGTTGTAAAAACCAAATTAAACCATAGAAAAATGTAAATAATAAAATAAAAACAACTGACCCATAAATCTTCCAGATTATTCATATGCGATAGACCATCCAATTTTGATATACTATTATTACTTGCATCAATAATTGTCAACTCATTCTGCAAGCAAAACGGTGGATTATGGAACAATGTCAAATAACTGAAACAATGCTTAAGGGATCACAAGTAATACACAAATTACCAAGCAGATGGGAAACAAGACTAACAGCATCGGGTAGAAATTCACCCACCCGATGATTGCTAAAAGTACCAAAAGTAGCGCAATACGGCAAAAATAACAACAAATAATCTAACGGTGGACCAACATAAATTCATAACGGAAATATATCAATGCTGAAAAATATTTCTCCAATCCGATTCTATAATCGATAGTGAATCTTTTTCATAGCTACTTCCTATGATTTGTCCGGCTATTCCTTTTTTTGCCCATAGGTTTTCCCCTTGATAAAGTGGACTTGACCTACAAGAGGGATTGCTGTATATCGAGTTACTTCACCAACGACAAACCATTCTACCAATATTTCATGCTCTCTAACATTTCTATAAAATAAATATGAAATTAAATGCCCAGAATGTGATATAAAACAGATTAATAACCGAGATATCCTAAAAGCAGCAGTAAGGAGTATATTGCAAATATAATCTCATCACCATTTACTTAGTAGTATGAGACTCAATTCTGACCAACCTTCATTTAATTCTCATTTAGAAATTTCATAAATAAGAAGAAACTATGATGCACTCCATAAGCGAACTTACTAAAGCAGAAAGTTGTGCTAATGATTCCAATCCTTGATCGCTGATATGTAATTCCCTTAGCAGTGGTAACGCTTCGATTCCATCAAGACTTGTCAGACGATTTGCCTTAAACAAATAAAAATAAAAACGATTTAAAAAAAAATATTATATCACAACACCTTGAGCACATGCATAATAATTTATAGTTGTGACCATTAGCTCAATCCATAAGAGGTAAAGTAAAGAAAAAGATTTCCAATAGTATTAAGAAATATGAACATAGAAGATGTGAGCCTACCGTCGATGTATAAGTCACCTAATAATATTAGTTTAGATAAAACTATTAATAGTAGCAAAAGCAGCACAATGAACAATAATAAAAATAATAAAAGTAATAAAAATATTTGGGGCAATATTAATTAAGAACAATAACAGTAATTATAACAACAGCAATAATAATAAGAGTGATAAAGAATGATAATATTGATAACTTACTGGAACACTAAATACTGTGAGCTTCTGCAATGTTTCCAGACATTCCAACTTATGAATCTTATTTTTGCCAATATAGAGTTCGCGTAGATTGGTCAAATGTGCGATATTTTCGATCTTCTGCAATTTAAATTAAATCACCTACAATAAACAGAGCAGCATAAAAGCAGTGAACACAAAATTCACATTGAAAAAATATCCACATATTCGACATCCCCTTTATAAAATGGAATAAAATAATAATAATAATAATAATATTCAGATGAGAAGAATGTGGTAGATGGATCAGAAAAAAAATAGCAAGAGAAGGGAACTTCACGAACCCTTCTCTGCAAACAGCATGAAGGAACTCCACCGTCTAAAAAAATTTCAACAAATATAAACAATTCCTCATTCAAAAACATTGATACTCAAAGGTGGTTAATTACTCTCCACTAAACTTTCAAGCAAAGGCGAAAACGATAGTTACCTTAATTCGATTATCACCGAGCTCGAGAAGTTCAAGGTTCTTCATTGCCTCTAGCCCTTCTATTGCACCGATCTTGTTATGCACGAAGAAAACCTTCTTCAAGTTACACAAATTAGAAAGGCCCTCAAGTTTGCGAATTCGATTGTAACTCATATCGAGTATCTCGAGATTCACTAATGTTTCCAAATTCGAGATCGCCTGAAAATATTCTTTTCCGGGATAACCGTATCGTCTTTAAAACACCTTTCTTTGCTCTTTCTTATCTCGCTAAAAAACCACTAATAAAGCTAACANATATATATATATATATATATATATATATATATACATGTATATATGCACATTTCCAAAAAGGCGCATTTTTTCAGCCATATTTTATCCGCATTGATCATTTCGGAATGATAAAAAAGGCCTTTACTTCAGAAATACGATGCAATCGTTTTGGCTGTATAAAAATTTTATTATGTCTGCTCTTCACATTTCACTCCTTGACAAGAAAAAATATTGTCTATAGACCGACGCAGAAATTTCAAACCATTAAGAGTGGAAAAGTTCCATGGTCGGTAGCCTCCTCCCCCCTTCCCCATTCGTACTGTTTTCAATTTATTACAACATCAACCACTTATTGGTACTACTCTACCACTCTAGCATCTATAATTCCATCATTATACAATTTATTACCTATAAACTAATACCGTATAAACTAACGAAATTAGATTCAAGACGCAATGTTGCTGCTAGATTAACCAATCACAGAAACGGCACGGAAGGGTGAAGGGAGGGGAATGAAGGCTAACATGAGAACAAAAATTGATCAGTGGATACCTCATACTCAAACAGCACTGACCAATTAGACAGTCAAAAAGAACTATTCCACTTTTACAGTGAAGAAGAAATAACCGTGGATTGGATGGACGATAGCTTTATCTAGGAAAAGCGATATATACTTACGTGACTTAGATGATTATATTACTTTATATTTAATTAATTCAAGAAGTGACTAATAAATAATATTAAAATGATACTAAAATATACTTCGATTTGATTGTCATATAAATCCAGTTCCGTCAACGTTACTACTGACAGATTTTCGTTTAATGTAACGAGCAAATTCGTCCGCAGAACTAATTCCTGAAAATAACAAATACCTTTCAACGATCTTTTCAAAATTATTTTTTAAAAAATTCTGCACCGACAGCAACATTATACATCAAACGGGGAACATAGGAGGGAGTGAGGGGGCACAGCGAGGACTGCGGTTTGGGAAGAGGCGATGAAGGGAGGTCGGGCGATCAGAATCTTTCCAATTGGGGTGAGTGGGAAGACAGACTTTAAATTTTTATAATGAATCTTTTCTCCGAAACTATTTTCCGATCATAAAAAACTAATAAAGTAATATAGGTAGAAGTTCCTCTCTTCCAACCTCCATATCCCGAAATCCCCGATATTTCCTCTCCCCTCCTATAGAAACTTGCACATCCATTAGACCATCAAAACCAATTTACTTTACAATTGAAAATCTCGGGCACACTAACGAACAACGACGTGCAATAATATTAAAGTATAGAGAATGACTTCCTCTCAGCCTATTTGTCTTCAATGTTTTATGAAATTAGGCTCGAAACAATATGATACCATATCAAACATATTCATTAATGCATCTAAACAAATACTGCAAAAGCAACAGATATGAAATTGGCTGGAATTCGATAGCTAAAATACCCTTAGACATTGCTGGGAAGAAAATTCCAACTGAAGATGACTCAAAATTTCATCGAGTGAAAATGACTCAAAATTTACATTGAAAATCGAATTTGAATATGCAAATTTTTAAATTTATGCCAACAATCGAATTTGAATATGCAAATTTTTTCGCCCATACAGTGGCAATGAGAATGAATGGACTGTTTTGCTGAGTACTTCTATAATCGACTAATAGCTTAGAAGATACATTGTCACGTATGCTTCTTGATCACTCAATATTATAAAAAATTAATAATCCTTAGCCTTTATGAAGTGTTTTCGGAGTGATTCCTTCTATACTACCGTTTATTTCACTGATAGATCGCCAATACGCGATTACTTCAATTTGGCGCAAATGTCCTGTGCAATTGTTTTATAACCTTATTTTATGCACAAAATCAACATAACGATGAGTTACAAAGAACGACCTGAAGTGACTTGAATCGAGAAAGATCTGGAACGGCATCTACACGACATTGCGTTAAGTTATATATATATATATATATATATATATATATGTACATATATATATAGATCTAAGTAAAAAAAACTCTTGAAAAACCATCACATAGCTGCTTGCAACCTAATTTCCTCATTTTCTTCCTCTCTCCCTCACTTCCACCATCAAAAAGACCTCTTATTCGATGCACCAAACAAATTGCTTACATTATGCAAATTTTTTAAAAACCTTTCAATAAAAAATCATGACTATATAGGACAATACAGAACGAAAAAAATCCCTATTTGCAATTGACGTGAATAAATGGTATTTATAAGCACAATGCAAAAAATCAACAGAAACACAGTAATACTTCGAATAGAAGCCCTTCTGGCTTTTTGGGGAGAAAAATCCCACAACTTCGATTAAAAAAACATAACTGCCCTATAAAAAATAAAACAGTCTCAAACATCATCCGCATCAACGTATCATGGACACCATCTGAGGTGATTCTTCAGTTGTCTCGATGAGTTGAAGACGCTGTATTCGTTGATTATTTCCGTTGAAATGGATTCGACCAAGGTCTTAGACCATCGGCTAATTGCTCTCGATCGGCATGTATAAATGCACGTTCATGTTTTTGCACCTCTTTGTAGTAGTCGTTTCTTAATTTCGGATAGATACAAACCGCAAAAACGGCCGCAGATGTAAGAATTACGGTCACCGTAACACTGATTGTGCCCAACGATGGTCGTGATAGTCGTGTCAACAATGGGAAACGTTGCTGTACCCGAAGAATGAACGGTATTGGTGTACCGGATGGTAATCGCATTTTGCTTAAAGAAATATTTTTATTTCCTATATAGTTAGTGAAAACGATCGAAATGGTTTTCAGTTAATATCGTTGGCGGATAGAGGATAGAA
>QEWY01004124.1:466092-481769 GCA_006503575.1 Baylisascaris schroederi | reverse complement strand
GGGGGGGGGGGGGGGGATGGGGATGAGGGGAAGGCAGAAAGAAGACCATAAAGGATAAAATACTATAAAATAAATATAGATTTCAATATTACTTGATACCTGAAAATGATTACCGATAAAAACACGTTATCTATGGTGATCGATTCTCCCCTCCCTTCTTTTATTTCTTTTTCTTTAAATCGTTATGGGGATAAATGGGTAATATTGACGCTAAATATGCAAATAAAACAATTCAATTGAATGTTTATCTCGAAAAGGGCATAAAAATATTTTTAAAAAAAAACAAAGTTAGAAAATTGAGTATGAAAAGTATTCGAATGTTTTTTTTAATGCAATCTGAAGTATTAAATTCTTTGTGCTAATAATTTTATAATCTTCTACATCGTTACAGAAACTAAAAATTCCCCATTTTTGAGGCGCAAATGACCACCCGACAGTAATTCATCGTGATTGAAACTTTCCTAGAAAAAATGTTTGAAGAAGAAAACATTAAAATACGACTGCAAACATGAATCGATAGAAGTTGAGTTAACAATGAGGCGATCAAAATGGGCGATGCAAAAATTCCGTTAAATATGAGTGATAATGAGAACACGTTATCACCCTATCACCGAATCTGAAAGGTACCACACCGCAGACGTCACTAATAAACGGTGCTTGACGTCTATGAGTAAACATTTATCGTTCATTTTTTTATTGTCAACATTTTATAGTAACCGTAAAATAATATTCTTTATCGGAAACAATCTCACTATTGCAGCGAAATAATTTCTAAAAAAAATGAAAAAACTTTCGTAAATGAATGAATGAATGAATAAATAAATAAATAAAAGTGGTAAGTTGAATATTGGAGCGAAGTTTTCAATGAGTGCATTAAGACGGTCGGTGTTTTTATTCAACCAGAGGCATAGCTAGCCTTCGAGAATACCGGAATTCAAAAAATCCGGGATTAGAATTCCGGTCGAGTCGCACAAAATGGTCCTCATATTCCGGAACATTCCGTACGTAAAATTAGTAGAACAAAAAATTGATGCAAAAATCAAGATAATGGCCAAATATTGACACATTTTAGCGTCGATGTACGGCCGAATGAAGTACCATATTCTTTAGATAAGGTACCATTTTCTAGTACAGTCTTCTTTTTCACTCACTCCTTTCTTTCGCGTATGATGTGTATTTTCAGGTTTGCGGCTACTTCTAAGTAAATATTATTATAACAGCCTAGCAATGCACCTTACTTTCAACTGTATTTTTTCAATACCTATAAGATATGACACCTAAATCAATGAAAAACTGCCCATGGGTAATAAACTTTTTACCCCTGGGCAACTTTATGATTCAAATTGTATTATTTGCAAATGGAATTATTTGATTTTAATAGAAACAATAAGATTACCTTCAATGGTAGTTCGAAAATTACAATATTTAAATGCATATTGCTTGAGGAAATACTAGTTTTTATATATAAAAAGACTTATATTTTACGTATTATATGTCATTTCAATTACATTTCAGTGCTGTGGTCATTTCAGTGCTGTGGTCATTTCGGTTCATTTCAGTGCTGTGGTCATCTCAGTTCATTTCAGTGCTGTGGTCATTTCAATACATTTCAGTACTATGGCCAAAGAAAGTAGATACGAGAATTGTTGAAGGTTTATTAAGCACATAAATATATCGAAAAGCCTCTTACTTATTTAGACTCTGGATTAGCTAAAAAAGAAAGCCGGTTTAAGGAGAGATGAATAAGCTATTGCATGAATTTATTTAGTTTCCCCTCTAAAAAAATATTTTTAAATATCAATTGGTTGTATTAAAGAAGATTGGAGACGATTATTATGCAACAAATTTATATATGTATATATATATATATATATATATATATATATATATATATATATTTAGAAAATATGATTTCCTAAAAATTATAATAATTCTTCACTTGTATAATATTTGTCTTTTTTGGCTTGATCATGCACAACGTCCATAATTGGCATCTTGCCAGGCACCTAAAAATACGCACAAATATATAAATTAAAAAAAAAATTTGTTTATGTATAATATTATAGGTTTGAGTAGCATAAGTGTTAATATTATGAGAGCAGTAATCGATTAAGAGACGATAAGTCATTCTTCTTTAATTTCTATTTGCTCAATCTTTGAAGATTTTCTAATTCTTTTTTTCATCGGTGACTAAAAAAAAAATTAAGTCAGATATTGCACTAAATATGCAAATTGTTTATTGAGTATAAAGCTCGAGCTAAATTCTCGACTTCAGATATTCAACTTTAACTTTAAAATTCAGTCATTTCAACGTAAAGAAAATGGAAGAAATAGATAGAAACGAATAGAAGGGAAGAAAGTCATGAGCTCGAGCAACAATTAACTCCACTTATTGAATTAGCATTTTTTTTTAAATTTTATATTTATCCTCTCTATTCTATTTTTTAAATCAAATATTATTAATTAGCTTAATTCGTTGAGTGAAGCTAGGCGATACTCCCAAGTGTAATACTTTTTCAACCGCTATAGAGAAAAGACCGCTTAATCAAGACGGTCACTGAATTACTGAGTCAAACAAGGCTCGATTTCTTGTGTTGTTCACCGGGTTGTATCCAGAATCCCCGATATATTTCTGGAAAAGAAGATCAAAACAGTTTTACATGCTAATAGCATGCTGATTATTAATGAAATGTTTAAATGAGCCGTCACCTTCCCTACTTATTTGCGTTATTTCGTTTGCCTAATCCATTTGAAATTTTTTTCTTTTTTTCAAACAGTTCAACAACTTACCGTATTCAGACAATAAAACGACTCACCGTGTTCGAATAATAAAACAACTAACCCCTTTAAGTGTATTTAATTCTGAGAATTTTTCACTACTTTTCATTCCTGATTTTTTATCTGTATCGTTCTCGGCTTTCTGCTCTACAATAAACACAATTTCTTTTTCGTGCTTACAAATGGAGCCTTATAAGCAATATAGATTTTATATATACAGATTCCCATTAAGAAACTTTTCGAGGATTACTGTAAGCATCTCCTTAAAATTGTAAACGCATCCAAATATCGTGCTATCTAGATGATCGTTGACATACGTTAAGTTCATCGAGTCCCCTTACACCGTCAAATTGAATCCGAGGATTCAAGGATTGGAACTTTTATGTAAGCTATGAATTAAAGCTTGAGTTTGAGCTTGAGCTGTCAAATTGTCTCAGTGTTTGAGTAGCTAATAAGAGTCATTCAACGAATATATAACATAAGAATTTACCGATAACTTTAACTTCAATTGGTGGTTTTTCTTCAGGTTGTGGTTCCGTTGTTTTATGCTCGATTGGTGGTTCAGTTTTCTTTACTTCAATCGGTTCAATTCTATGAAAAATTTTCATTTTTACTTTAAATGTGCCGTTCAAATATTCGATGAATCATTTATTCGGAATTATATTAATACAATCATTTAATGAAACTACCGTGAGCGTATCACTTTTACGAAGAACAATAGTCAACATGGAATGATTTTGAATTTTTAAAATGTTCACTCATCTAAATTCTGCTATTCAACAAAAAAAGTGGGTTCTACAAACTTGAAACGGCGAGATAAAAGCATTAAAAAAAACAAAATCGACGATATTAGCTTATTGGTATGATATTAACTCGGTAAGCGGATGATCCCGAGTTCGAACCCGTCAGCAGAAGTTTTCAGTGGTCACATATGTGAAAATTATTGCACTTTACAAAGCAATGATTAATTCTTCAGGAGACTCTTGCGAATGTATTTTTAAGCAAATGAAAAGTGGAATTAATTTATGCAATCAAGTGTAATCAAATTTAATTTGCATAAAATCACTTATATGCAAATTATCAACGTGCAATTAACTCGATAGGTATAATGCCAAACATCGTATATATTCGATTCAGAATGGATGAATAGTTTCTTTGCTTTCATAGAGATGCGGTGATAGTATATGAGGAATGATTAACGTCTTCGTTGAAATTCAAACAAATATTTGAATCTCTCTCCTCTTTATTTTCTTTCTAGACAACGATCACCTCGACACCTCGAGACAACTCCAAAA
Source organism: Baylisascaris schroederi (assembly GCA_006503575.1). Classification (NCBI taxonomy): domain Eukaryota; kingdom Metazoa; phylum Nematoda; class Chromadorea; order Rhabditida; family Ascarididae; genus Baylisascaris; species Baylisascaris schroederi. The sequence goes on along the minus strand of QEWY01004124.1, from coordinate 477,696 downwards.
ATTCAGCACTTTCCAGATGCTATGAGCAATCCAAAGAATTCGAATAGAAATGAAAATGATTAAAAAAAAATTCCCACTGAAATTTAAAGCTTTGAATTTTCAGCGGAAAAAAAAGTGGAAAACCATCAAAGAAATAAAAAATAAAAAATTCTGTTTGCTATAAATTTGCATTAAAAATAGGCTTTCCTTATGAAATAATCGAATGATATTGACTCGAGTAATGATTTCCTCTAACGGTGTGATAGAAGTGTTGTTAAAATATTTTTTTTTTTTTAATTTGAATAACTTAGAAATATAAAAACGATGGTCGTAAGAATATTTTGCACACCTATTGCTCTTATTTTATCTATTGCTATAGACGATTGCCATTCATCATTTCGAGAGTAATTTTTATGGATGCATATTTTCAAGTTTTTCTCTATTTCATCATCTATTTCTACATATTCATGTTTTCTCTTAAAATTGAAACTCTCTAAGATAGAACTTACGATTGTACGGGATTTGGTAGCTGTTGTGATTGCCCAGCTGATGGGTCGGTTTTACCTTCTGATAATCGCTATAAATATTCACTCATCTCAATTATTGCTGCTAATTTTTTCTTCCTTTCATAGTAATTAATCCTCAATTTTTTTTTAGTAATATAGAAATGGAAAATTTTCAATGAAAATCAGCAATTAAATTTATTATTCTATGCGATATATCACTTATTACTTATTATATATATACTTATTTTTATATATACTTATTGCAATCGACTGTATAATATCGGTTTGATGGCAATGCGACGAGAATGGAAAATAGGTCTTGGGGGACAAATTGAAAATAAAGGTTCCAATCGGATAAAGGGGACTTGCTGGACCTCTTGATAATCTAATATTAGATGAAGATAAAAGTTATGGTTATGTGATTACGCCCAAAATATTAGTGATTGAGTGCGTATTTTAACTATAAAAAATTACCGCAAACAGGTGATAGTCATATAATAGGGCATATTCGATGGGAACGGTGAGAGGCAATGAAATATGTGACTATTTTAAGAGCCAAGAGCAAAATAGCCAAGTAAAATATTCATCTATGCATTTCTAGTGAATAGCCAAATATACGCTTCCATTATTTATGATTATTGCACTCCTTTTCAATCGGCTCAATATCGATACTGGACGATGCAATATCGTCGCTGAGAAGAGTTGAGAAATTCGAGGACGAAGAGGGGGGTGAGTGACCTTGGGATTAGGGATGTGGAGAGAGGGGGGAAGGGGGGGGGGAATTGGAAGGAGTCGATTGGAACCATATCCTTTCCTTCATTTAATATTAGATCACCTTGTCGGGAGGGTCATTCATTTCTCAGAAATAAACTGACCAAACCAACTGACCTTTAATGAAGAAACTCACTCATTCAATTCGCAAAAATTTGCATATTAATCGTAATTAATTTGCATATCTTTTTTTGTGATATCTTTCAAGATTTCTTCTGATTTGGCACAAATGGGAATTTATTCAAATTTATGTAAACAAATCAGAAAATACATCGATTATACAATTAAAAAAAAGCTCAATTATTTGATTTCTTGATTTCCTGTATAAAACTTGTTCCAAATTCTATTAGTTGAATTCCTTTTTTTTCTTTTTTTTTCTATAATTTTTCCCTCTTTCATTGATCGGGCATTCTATTTTATTCAATATTTCAGTGCAATTTAATTCTTAGTTAACCAGTCTATTAATAATTTACCATAAAATGTTTTAGAACGTATTTTTCGAATCCCTCTTCCTTACTGTATATTTCCACATTTATTGCGACGTTTTTATTAGCAAATGACCAATACCGCGTCGCCCGCCGAAGATGCGCGTGGTCTCTCTCGGTCTCTCTCGTGCGCCTGCGCTTGTGGCTAAATCTACTCACACCGTTCTTTTCAGGATTGAAAATTCTAATACCGTATTTCGCTCAACTACCCCTCTCCAACCCCCCCCCCCTCTCCCCCTTTGGAAAATTTGTGACTTCCCGCTTGGGAATTGTGCTGTTAGTAGGAGAGCAGAAGGATGTCAAAATTGAGAGCTTCTCAAACCTGGAATTTATAAACTTTCTCCAGGAAAAATCCATATTGAAGGAATTTGTTTTCCATTTGAATACTTCTTATTATAGGTGATTATGGTGGAATAATTGTCGTAAATTTCAGCAACTCTTATGATGTTAAAGGAGCTTTCCGGAGATACAATTTTTTGAAGAATTTCTCAATACCTTCAGATGAGCTTAATATTCAATTCATAAAAATTTTTACGCGTTGAATTTTTATTTATGATGGAAATTTGCTGAAAAATTTTAGAATTCGAAGGGTAATTTTTATCTGAAAAATTTCCCTTCAAATTCTCGAGTTTTTTTCTCGCTGTAATCAACAATTTTCAAATCTTTTTTTTTCGGAGCTTTTTCGCATAATGAATTGCGAGAATTCGATTGAAACATTCGAATTAAAAAAATCTCCCATATGGTTGAGATTTAAAGGAAGTTGTTATATTTCGTGCATCGTGCGCAATAATTACGCTTTCGCTATTTACCCTTCCCTAAGGGATGGGTATAATATCATTAGTGGGGAAATATTCGAATATTATTTTATTCAGAAGCAATTCATATAATATTAAAAGGTAAACTATTTAAAATTTACTTGTCTGTAGTACAGTTGGTATAATGCCATCTTGTATATGCTTATTAGTTTGTTTTAATTTTTTCTCGATGAGCGCATATATGCGCTCTTTTGATCGTCTTTAATATGATAATGTGCTTTTCAGATTTTCGATCATATCTGATCCTATTCATAAGTGGATACAAAAAGGTGAACAATGGGGAAGAAACAGCATCAAAAAGATAAATTGTTAGTTCTTTTTTTTTAGTATTGTTTTATCATTATTTGAAATGTTCGCTCTTTATTTTGGTGAATTGTTTTTAGCTAGCCAAGGGGCGGGGGGAGGGGAGAGGGAGGGGGGGCAGGCGGAATATTACACTGAAAATTAATAATAAACTTGCTTGAGCTTTTTATGTGCTTTTTTTTCAATTTGTATTATAAAAATGCAATGTGGCAGCATCATTTCTATGTATATATACGTGTCAGTGTTGTGTATGTTTGTGTGTATTTCTGTTGATTAGGTTCAGCTTATTTCTTTCTGTCCACTAAGTGCCCTCTATCTGTTTATGCGTTAAATTCAACTCGGTAAACCATTGAAAGGAAAGTCACGAAATCTGATAGGTATAAGTAAACACATAAGATAGTCTTCTTTAATATATTTAAATCAATATTTAAAATTTCAAATAAATTCGGAATATTTCGGTTGTCATTGAATATAATGACCTTTGTATTGACCTTATTTTTAAGTTCATTATGGTCAATGACTAAAAAGTTAATCGTTTTTTTGCAAGATTTTTAGGGTTGGTAGAATACTCTAAGAGGGGTGATCGAAATGTAATAACATAGGTCATTTTAACTTCATTGGTATTGTTCTTATGTTGTTTCGTTGAAGATAACATATATCACCACTAATTGAGCATTCACTACTATCATCTTTTTCTTAATAATATTAAAGCGTCAGCTCCTTTTTTTTATCTGAAATTTAGCCGAAAAGAGACAAAAATCTCGAAATTATTCAGTTCATTTGATTGCTAATCATTAGACTATACCTTATCTGTTTAAGGTACTATTTTTTTCGAGATGCTTGTAACTTCAGGTTGAAGTCGAACTTCGTTATGTGATTTCCTCTTTTCATGTAAAAAAGGAGAAATAGAAATTGGAATATAAAAGAAATAGAAAGGAGTAGGTGAAAGGAGTATCTATAGCCATTTTTAGAAATTTTCCCTGTTATCGCATTTTTACTTTTTACTTTTTTTTCACTTTTTTTTTTTACTTTTTTACGTTTTTAAAACTTTTAATTTTCTTTATATTTGCTTCTTTCAGGTATCTAACAACAACCGAATGGAAGGAAACCTATGGAGGTCATAAAGATGGTCGGTTTTTCCTTTCATTCGTTGAATATTTGAGTTGTCTTTTCCCCATCCTCTTCTATTATTTTATCTTTCTTATTGTCGCATATTTTTATAAGCTTGAAAACTTTTTTTTTGTTAATATAATTTTAAGCAATTTTAAGTTGTAAATATTTAATTTATTATTTATTCATTGTTTTTCCTCTTTCCCTCTATTGTTTTAATTGAATTTCTTTTTTTCTTCAGATACAGGAACACGTTTGCAACGAGCTGTCTTTAAACGTCTACCGTTTACACATTGTGCTCTTTCATTGTTACCATTTGAGGATCCTGTTTGTACTCCAGATGGAATTATATTCGATCTAACGTATGTTTTTTTTTATTTTTGTTTTCAATAATTTAAAAATATTTCTTAGTTGAATCTTATAGGGAATATTCAATTTTTGTGGCTCGTAAATTTGAATATATCCCAAGAGAATTGATTTTAGAAATGCTTAAATAATAAAATTGAATGCATAACCTTATTATATCTATGCAAATATTTTTTTATATTTCAGGCATATTGTACCATATTTGAAGAAATATGGCATTAATCCAGTGACAGGCAAGAAGCTATCCTCTAAGGAGTTGATACCTTTGAAATTTAGTAAAGATGAGAAAGGTAATATCTTCTTTTTTCGGAAATATTTTAAATTATTTTTATTATTTGTTCTAAAAAAAAATAAATAAATAAATTAGTATATAAATGACTTTTAATTTTTGTTATATTGTTGTTGTTTAATTGATTTGATAGTGATTGAATGGAGGAAACTTTTTATGTTCGATGAAATATTTCAGGTAACTTCCGGTGTCCGGTTACATTTAAAACGTTCACCCCAACTAGTCATATCGTTGCAATTCGTCAAACAGGGAACGTCTATGCATTAGAAGCGGTACAAGAGTTGAATCTGAAGACAGGACATCTCAAGGATCTACTCACTGATGAACGTTTTCAAAGGAAAGACATTATCACACTTCAGGTAGTTCTATTTATTTGTTTCCTCGATCTATCAAAAGCTATTATTACCTTCCCCTGCTCCTCCCATCTGTCTCTTCTATTTTCCTTGAGTCTAATTGAAAATAAATTGTTTTTTAGGGGAAATGAAGGAGAGGGGGAGGGGAGGAGGGAGAATTTTCCGAGTTTTTTTTTTTTTTAAAATCAAAAATAGAGGATCTGCCCGGAGCATTTCTTTTATTTGCTTGTGATTATCAGTTTTCTTCGAAATTCCATATTCTTGCAACTAACTGACGCGAACGGGTACTTAATGAAGGTGGGAGGGGATTTTTCGAGTTAGCCTTTTGGCTGCCTAATTATTGAAAGAACTTAGAAAAATGAGCTTTAAAAAGCTGAACTTTCTGTGATATTATATTTTGTCTTTCAAAAAGCTAACAAGCTGTTGTTAAATATGATGGGAGTTCTTTTTTTCCTGACTTCTTTCCGCAATATAGTATGACGTGTTAAGAATAACAAATAGGCAAGAAATGTGTTAGAAATGTAAGCTGGTATATGCTGCTTTAAGTTTGCTTCAAGCTTTCCACAGCATATCGTACGGAATCCTTTCATTGTGTATGCATATACATTTCTCTCTCTGTCTTTCGGGCACTTGCAGCTCCGGAGCTGCAAAAACTGGAGCCATGAAATTCGAATAAAGAGTTGATCAAAGAATTCTTGCAGCAATATGGGTATTCAAATTCTTTTATATATTTACATACATTTTGTGGTCTCTTGAATCCTATTTTCACCTCGATCGTATATTGTTTAACAACCGGTGAAGTTCGAATTAAAAAAAAGCGAAGCATTTATGCAAGCGGTCTATTCGCTTAAATATAAGTATACGTCCTAGCTAATTCGCATTATAATTGGGAAAGGAATGATGGTTGTCTTTTAAAATTTGTAATTTCAGTGGTTTATAAAATTTCAGGATCCAAATAATCTAGAGAAATTCAACATGGAGCAATTCCATCATGTGAAATTAGATCTGAAGACGAAAACTGAAATCGCAATGGAAAAAAAAGCGATGCAGAATCCGAAATTTTTTATACGACGAATGAACAATGAGACGAAGGAAACTCTTGAGAAACTTCAAAGAGAATACGTTCCCCCGGAGGTTTGTAACTTTTTCAGTTCACCTGTGATGAATTTGTGGCCAATTTTTTATGAGACAATTAGATTGTATAAAATTGGGGAATATTTGCAATGAAAACGTGATATGTTGGTCGTATTTAATTTTCGTTATTTATCAGTCGTATCTCAAAGTGTTGTCATCAGCTCCACCTATGAACAGTCCTGTTATTATTGACTCCTTCTCGTTCCTCTCTTTTTCCTCCTCCCCCATCTGCGGTTGAGACAGCACCGGTCGCTGATTTCGTGAAATGACTCACAATGAGGCAGTAAATAAACATCGTAAAGAATCAAATGTTCTGTCTCACTGGTTTTGGTAGTTTTGGGAACGTGTTATCACTTTCAAATGAGGATGCATCGAGACAGCTTTCGTTCTGTATCACTGGATCTAAGAGTGGATGCTTCAAAGACTAATGTATAGTCATGGACCTCTCGTATTCCTGAGGGAGTGGAGGGGGGAGGGGGGAGGTGTGATGTCGTATTGCTGACGGGGTGGGCGAGAAGGGGGGGGGGGATTTGGTATAAGGTGGAGAAGGATTAAGCCTAAACGGGCGACAATTCTTAACATTGAACTAGTTATTGAGGAAAGTATAGTGTATTGTTGTTTATCTTTTATAGCTGGTACTATTGTTTTCAGGTCATACAGGCGTAACCCTATCCTATTGAAGAAGCCATTGAGGTACTTTTGCTACAGCAAAATAAGGAAATTAAACCCCATGGGAATGTGAGGTATTTATTACTGTAGCAGTGCCATCGTCTCTTACTGTGATTACCGTAACAAATTTTTGCAAGTTTAATTGCTACAAGCGCGATAAAGTTCGGAAATATCGATCATCAGGTAGAATTTCGGCCTTTAGTGCTTGCAATGAGGGGAAGATGGTAAAGAATATACCAAAAAATTGCCACCTATGTTAGTCGAAGAAAGTTGCTTATTGCTAATAATTATTGAAGTTTAGAAAAAAGATGAAACTATGGACGAGACGGCAGATGAGTTAAATGCGGCACATTATAGTCAAGGACGAGTGGCAGCTGGTTTTACATCGACTGCGATGGATCCAGTTACGCATCAGAAGGCTGCCGTACTTGATGCCGATACCGTCAGGTTACTACCATTCATATTGCATTAACTTTTTTTTTGGATGTTATTGTCGTATAAGTGATGATTCTTTATGCAATTTCTGTGATATTATATTTTGTCTTTCAAAAAGCTAACAAGCTGTTGTTAAATATGATGGGAGTTCTTTTTTTCCTGACTTCTTTCCGCAATATAGTATGACGTGTTAAGAATAACAAATAGGCAAGAAATGTGTTAGAAATGTAAGCTGGTATATGCTGCTTTAAGTTTGCTTCAAGCTTTCCACAGCATATCGTACGGAATCCTTTCATTGTGTATGCATATACATTTCTCTCTCTGTCTTTCGGGCACTTGCAGCTCCGGAGCTGCAAAAACTGGAGCCATGAAATTCGAATAAAGAGTTGATCAAAGAATTCTTGCAGCAATATGGGTATTCAAATTCTTTTATATATTTACATACATTTTGTGGTCTCTTGAATCCTATTTTCACCTCGATCGTATATTGTTTAACAACCGGTGAAGTTCGAATTAAAAAAAAGCGAAGCATTTATGCAAGCGGTCTATTCGCTTAAATATAAGTATACGTCCTAGCTAATTCGCATTATAATTGGGAAAGGAATGATGGTTGTCTTTTAAAATTTGTAATTTCAGTGGTTTATAAAATTTCAGGATCCAAATAATCTAGAGAAATTCAACATGGAGCAATTCCATCATGTGAAATTAGATCTGAAGACGAAAACTGAAATCGCAATGGAAAAAAAAGCGATGCAGAATCCGAAATTTTTTATACGACGAATGAACAATGAGACGAAGGAAACTCTTGAGAAACTTCAAAGAGAATACGTTCCCCCGGAGGTTTGTAACTTTTTCAGTTCACCTGTGATGAATTTGTGGCCAATTTTTTATGAGACAATTAGATTGTATAAAATTGGGGAATATTTGCAATGAAAACGTGATATGTTGGTCGTATTTAATTTTCGTTATTTATCAGTCGTATCTCAAAGTGTTGTCATCAGCTCCACCTATGAACAGTCCTGTTATTATTGACTCCTTCTCGTTCCTCTCTTTTTCCTCCTCCCCCATCTGCGGTTGAGACAGCACCGGTCGCTGATTTCGTGAAATGACTCACAATGAGGCAGTAAATAAACATCGTAAAGAATCAAATGTTCTATATCACTGGTTTTGGTAGTTTTGGGAACGTGTTATCACTTTCAAATGAGGATGCATCGAGACAGCTTTCGTTCTGTATCACTGGATCTAAGAGTGGATGCTTCAAAGACTAATGTATAGTCATGGACCTCTCGTATTCCTGAGGGAGTGGAGGGGGGAGGGGGGAGGTGTGATGTCGTATTGCTGACGGGGTGGGCGAGAAGNCCCCCCCCTGTTTCTTATTTTTGCCGTCAGGTTTTCGAGATTCAATGTGCTAGCGTTTGTGATCCTTCATTCGTAGCGTGTTTCTTTTTTTTTTGTAATTTTGTAAAAATACCCATGGGTAAATTGTGGATTTTTGCAGGTATTCACGAGTAACAAAAAATGGCTATGTACGAGTCGTTACAAATTATGGCGCAATCAATTTGGAATTGTATTGTAAACAAACGCCACGAGCTTGCGAAAATTTTTTAACACATTGCAAAAATGGTTACTATAACAACACTAAATTCCATCGTGTTATACGCAATTTTATGGTAATCTTTCAATGACGATCTTCTTTTAGTGTATTTGATGTTTGTTTATTTTTTTCATTTTCCTTTCTTTTTTTTTGCATGAGAAGATTGGCTATCTGGAGAGGGGAAGGGAATAATGAGACTATGAGATCGGAATCGTTATGTATATTCTGGCTCCTATAAATTTTGCAATTTTTATTATATTTTATGAAAACATTTTTTTCTTCCATTCTCTCGTAAAGGGAATTTTTTTATTTTGCTGCTTTTATTTATTCTTTCGTTCCATTCTGACTTGAAAAATTCAAAAATAGCGCTCGAATAAAGCGATTCTAAGGACATTCTACGATTACCACAGAACTTCATTAGAAATTTATTTTAAAATGTTTAATTTTATTGTAGTTTTTCTTTTTTCATTGCAAAAATATTAGCAATGCAGATGCAAGGCGGTGATCCAAGTGGGACCGGTAAAGGTGGTGCATCAATTTGGGGTAAACCTTTCAAAGACGAAATCATCCACGCATTCAGTCACGATCAACGCGGCGTCCTCTCGATGGCAAATCGTGGCACTGACACTAATCAATCACAGTTGTAAGTTAGCAAATGATTTTTTATTATACATTGGTTTGCATAGAATTTTTCGACTATTGGGTATTTATTTTTCTAAGGAAAATGTTTTTTACATTAATTGGCTTTTTTTTATTCTATAAACGGTATGGATTTGGCGATATAGGACGATAGGGACATTCAGTCTACCGTTCCGTTGCTATAGGCGCTTTTGCTGACAGCCGGTAGTTTTTCACGAGATTGTTGACTATTGACATGGTGAGTTAATTGCTGAGTTGTGGGTACCATCGCCTCCTTTTTCTCTCCACCCTCCTCTCCCCCTCCCCCCATGTTTCCTCAATCTTCACCCAATATCCCTTTCTTCTCGGCTAGAACGATTGTTGCAAAAATCGGCTAAAGGCTGCATTTGAGGTAATTTTAAGATGAAATGTCGCTTAACGTGGAGGGGGGAGGGAGGGGGAGGGAGGGTGAGAGGAGAGCAGAAAACGAAAGGATTAGAGAAGCAATAATTCAAGGAAAAAAAATCGAATTTATAAAAGTAGGTGACACCACATTGTTTTATCGATTCCCGCAATATAATAGAAATTTCTAGCACTATAGAGATCTCCATTTATTAAAGTAGATATTATCTTTGAATAGAGAAATTACGATTTGAAATATGTGAGGGCCTGTTTATTGCAAAAAATGATCTCATTCACTTAGTAGTCATATTTCATTTCTTTGTTGGAAATGAGTCAATGATTTCCTAGCAAGAAAAATATATTACAGTTTTATAACATTTCGACCATGTAAATATCTCGATGGGAAACATACAATTTTTGGTCGAGTGGTTGGAGGAACCGATACACTTACGGCTATTGAGAAACTCGAGACGGATTCGACTACCGATAGACCACTTGTAAATATTTCGTTCAATGTTCACATAGGGAAATTGGTTATAGAGGAGAGGAGTAGATCATTTTGCCGATTTCTGTGAGTTTTTTCGAGTGTAATTGTATTGAGAATTAACTTGTAATGGCTTAACTTCCCAGCGTTTAACTTTTGGTTTTGCCTAGTTAACGGCACATTGAGTCGAGGGAGTTGCTTTCTTGCAGAAGGAGGAGGAGGGGTTTATTGAAATGACGGTTTTTTTCAGAAGGCTTTTCAGGTTTAAACCAGCGTGGAGGTTTACATGGCTGGTCTAGATGGTAGAAGTTGAGTTGAGCTTTATTTTAGTATTAGGTTAGTAGTGAATAATTTGTTCACTTAGCTGCAGCATAACTTCTGCTGTAGTACCCTTCCCGAATATCGTTCAAGGCATCTAAAGAGTTGCAAGAAAAAATTTCTTTCAGGTTGATGTATTATTTTTGGCGGCTGAGGTGTTTGTAGATCCATTCGAAGAGGCGGAAGCAGCTGTTCAAAAGGAAAGAGAAGAAATCCGCATAGCTAAAGCTAAAAAAGAGGATGGTAAGTTAATGAATGTTTTAGATCTAATTTTTCTACGATGAAAAGGGGATCGGATTCGGATTTCGACGTTTTGCCAATTGCTTTTGTCCATAATCAGTTAGATTGTTTTCAGTTTATTTATGCTCGATGAATGAAGTTTTCGTAGATTTATGGAGCGATATTTCAGAAGGCATTCAGAAAGGTGATAAGATGGGCAAGTGATAAGGTCAGGTAGCGTTATAGGGAGATTTGGTGTGGAAGGCAGAAAATTAGTACGAGATGAATAGAGATGCGATAAAGACTTGTCACTGATATATGATTGATAAGCTTTGAACAATGCAGTCTGTAATTAGAGCTGGTTATTTTTTTAATTGGTAAAGTATAATTAATTGCATAATATATGAGAATATAAAGTAATTAAATGCCGTAGTATATGAAAATATTAGCAAGCATATTTAGTTGTTATTGTTTTATAGGTGAGATCATGTCAGCACCAATTAGTGCTACACATTTACCAAAACCGAAAGTTTATGGAACAGGTGTGGGCAAATATTTGAATCTGAAAGAGTTCACATCGACTATAAAAAGGACGAAGGATGCAACTATTCAAGAAGAACAACCTAATCAACCAAAAAAGAAGAAGAAACTTCTGCGTTCCGAGCTTAGTGATTTCAGCTCGTGGTGATATTTGATTGCTTGTTTTTTTTTTGTTTTTGTTCGAAGAATATTTCAGCGATACTTCAAGGGTGAT
>QEWY01004124.1:434032-453845 GCA_006503575.1 Baylisascaris schroederi | reverse complement strand
ATATATATATATATATATATATATTTACATTATATATATATATATTTATATTTATGTTATATATATATATATTTATATTACATATATATATATATATATATATATAATACAAAAAAAGGAAAAATGAGCAAAAATTGCTGCATACCAAACGAACATCTTCATGGTTGGCTGATTGATATTGGCAATCTGCGAATTCAACGAGATTCACGCTGAAATCGCCATGTATTTACACATATGACCGATGTGTTTGCAATGAGGCAACGAATTCCCCTCAACCAAATAATAAAAACCGGTTATGAGATTGTAAAGGGCCATATGTCGAAAACGATTAAGACCTCAATTTGCCGCATCAATCTATCGTAATTACATAATTATAGGCCCTGGGAATCTATTTTTTTGCTTTATTCAACTCTTTTCTGAATGAGTTATCTTCATGCAAAAAAAAAAAAACAGATGAAGAATAGTCGTAAAAATTTGAAAATCGATAGACAGCTATAAAAGCATTATTAGAAAATAGTGGAGAATGGATTCTAAATTAACCTAGAGCAATAGAAAGAAAAAGGATAATAATAATAATAGAGTACAACTACAGCACTTATCTAATTGTAGTGCATCACATCTATGCATAAGGTGGATAGCAACGCGATAGGTATAACTCAAAATAACATCCCCCAAAGGTTAAGTAGACTTCAGTCTATGCGTATAGGCAAAATCGTTTATGCAAAGTATCATCCAACACTATTTAATTCAAAAATTTTTCGCCTAAAATTGTGGTTTTCATTTAATCGAACAAATGTGGTTCTTTTCAAATTTCGTGAAAATATTCCAATGATTTGATGAATCATCGAGTAAATAACTCACTATGCCGTTCTTAATTTCAAGTTTTACCTCTCTAACCTATCGAGTTCGATTATTTGTGCCAAATTTATGGCAGCGGATGAAAATACAATTCAATCTAAGTGATTTTATTCAGTGCATCACTCGAAATATACATATGGTCAACGGTTGAAGGTATCATATCATCTAAGAGGATCGTCACCAATGTATGAGGAATACAAAGGAAGCGGATCACTGCTAAGCATGCTTTGAGCGATAAATAATAGCACTTGATATACACTGAGCGATGACTGATAGTGTTGACTAGGAAAAAAACATCGGAGAATGCAAAAGTAGAAAAGTGAAAAAAAAAGTGCAAAGGAAAAATTCAAAAAAAGCAATTGTGAATTACAATCTGATTAAATCTTTAAATTGCAAAATTTTTCAATCATGAAATTCTACAAACGAAAATAGTTTCATCTTTAACTATCAGCAATATCAATTTTAAAAAATCACTTAAAAATGAATGAATAAAAATAATCACTTTTTTAAGCATCTATAATAATTATTAACTAATTGGGAATCCTCTTTGATATAGTGGTATTTAAGCTGTAATGTCTGAATTAATCCTAGTAGGAAATGATGGACGATGCTTGAGATATGCAGGAGAGTGAAATTCGGACCCTAAAAAAATTGCCTCAATAAGCAAAATAAAGCATAGCCAGATGTGAGATACAATGATAACAAATATGATTGAAAAGAAATATGCATTTTGTTGTTATCATTGCTAAAATTTATATTATTATTATTGTTTTTATTATTATCACTATTATTATTTCTGTTACTGTTACAATCAGTGTTATTATTATCAGTGTTTATAATCGCTGTCGTTACTACTATTATCAATATTATCATTTAATTTTAAAGAGACGAATAACAAGAGAATGTGTTATAATAAAATTATGCCAAATTGCGAATGTTATAGCTAATAAAGAAATCCGTTATCTAAAAAATTTATAACACATTCATAGATTAATAATCGAGATAGAAATGAATAACATTAGAAGAAATAAATCAATTATTATTAGAAATAAGTTAGATTCAGTATAGCACAAATTGATGAGGCGAATATTATATGTGCAAAAATTTCTGCACTAAACAATTGTTTACTTCAAATTTCATTTCTCTTAAGGCTTAAAAATAAGAACCTCCCAAGTGGTTTTTTTTTCGATAAACTAACGAAAATAAAATATTTGCTATTCGGATATCGAGGAAATAGCAATTAAGAACAGTTGTTCTCAGTGAGATGTCAACGAAATAGCTGATTCTAAGTAAGAAAAAATAACCTCATAAATTTAGTGGATTTCAACTGTGCCCAACACAAAGATGACAAAATCTATACACAATTGGAAACATATAAAATCATAAATGAAAAATCTATTATGCAAATTTTTTCGTTTATTTAAAACTGATCTATTATTTGATTATTCGAAATATCATTAAATAAATCCACCATAAACATTTGGTTATATTAATTATATAAGAATGAAAAAAAAAGCAGTTACTCTCTGAATATTTGTGATTGAAAAGTTTTATAAATTGAATGTTCTTGAACGCAAATATGTTGCAAAATTGCAAAAACTTAAAGCTAAAGTGTTGCAAAATTTGCAATAAAATAAAATTCAACGATTTAAGAGGAAAAAGTGTTTAATGAATGAGGTAAACGAGAAGTTGTTATGCTTAGCGCTGAAGAGCGCTCTCAAGTAGCTGAAACAGAAATTTCTTTTGATATCTACACTACTATCTGTGCATACAATTGGGAAACGAAAGGAATAGTGAGGGTAAGAGTTAGAATAAGACCTGAGGGGAAAGGATTAGAGAGTGCCCATTCGTGGATTTATTGCTAAGGTTAAAAAAAAAAAAGAAACACAAAACGAAACGCACAAACAGCTGAAACACAAAACGAAATGCACAAACAGCTGTAACATAAAACGAAATGCACAAACAGCTGTCAGCTTGCGTCTTTTATATCGTATTGATGAGTCATCGAGGTTGTTGATGCGGAATATTCTAGATCCGAAAGAATATCGAAATCGTGCAATGCCTCCTAACAAAGAGTCGACTCTTTTCGTATTGAATACGATATTTCCTTGTTGCTTTTTTTTAATGGATGATATCTAATAGACTTTTATTGCCATCATATTCGATTTATTTCATAATATTGTATCATTTCCGTCATTCAATTTGCTTTTCGTGATCATTTATAACGCTCTTATTTTCATTATGTTTACATTAGATTATTGTAACGCTATTTCTATGACTTTCTTTTAAAAAAAAAAGAGTAAATACAAAGATGAAATATAATTTATTACGTCGACGATTTCGGATATCGATAAGCGTCTCTCATTTGAGTATATACCGCATAACGCCTAAAGTGATCACCTTCTATATAGTACAGATGACCTCGACGTTAGGAAGAAAGTTTGGGGAAGTCGAGTTATATACCTAATGGAATGCCTAGCAAATTTTACCCTTTAATGCAGCAATTACTGATACTGAATCAATGTAATAGCACATAGACCGACAAATCAACAACATCCGAGATGTGAAGTGGCACAAAACGAGATGAAGAGAGCTGTTATGGAAGATAAAGAGCGACAGAATAAATTTACATATATATATATATATATNTTACTTTAAATGGAAAATGTTGTGAAATCGACAATGAATCAATCAACAATTCAATCAACAATCTATGCTTGCTTATTGAATGCTTATTCATAAAAAAAGCATCAAAAAAAATTGAAAGCATTCCACAGTAATCTTATACCTTCATCACTCATATATGGAAAATGGTTCATTCGTGACAGCCGAACTAGGCTGGTTGGTCATTTGCCAACAAATCATCGAATTAGAAACGTTAAATTGCTTATTTAATACATGAAACAATTGCAATTTTAGAGCAACAAGGAAGAGGAGTTTATCTTAATGCTCATCAGCGAGAGTGAAATAAATTTACCCTAAAATTTTTTAAAAATTTTCGAAAAGAAAATTTCTATGATAAAATTCCTTTCTCTAAAATCAGTGCAAGAAAAAGTTAACGATAGGGGCAATCAGTCCCTTTCTTTCACATTTCCAATTTTTCCAAAAATTCGGTGAAAAAATTTCTAATAAAAATCGAAAATGAATGAGGTGAATAATATTCGCAAAGTTATTAGAAAGATTTTTTCTTCAGTAAATCTATTGAATAATATAAAATCAATTATATATATATATATATATATAATAACAAGAGCATTGAAAAGCTTTGCTAATAGATTAAAGCAACACGACGAATTTTTGAAGGCAAACAACTGCTAATAATCAAATATGTTAACGAATTCTATAGAAATTGCTCAATCATACAACATTAAAAGCAAATTCTCTGTTATGTAAAATCACCAACATTATTTTTTCTTCTGATCTTAAAAGGGTTCTATTTATAGATATCGCTTTTTGATTATTCGGCATTTTAAAAATAAAACATCTTTAATGGTTATATTTCAACATTCCACTTATAATGTATGTGGGCCAAAATAAATGCAAAGCTTATTTATTATATTTGCATAAGTTAATGTGAGTTCAAATTCTGATTGCGTAAAAAAAAGATCCAAGATGCGTGTTATTTCTTTGAATAGAAATAAGATGATGTATAAAAATAATTAGCTTTCAATAAAAGCGCTCAAATATTATTTGAATCTTTCAATAAATAAGCAATGAAATGAGAAAAAAAAATTAATAAAATCTATGATATTCTCTTCAATATAAACATGTATTCATTAAAGAATTCTTCTTCTTTGAGCTAGTATGAAAAATAAAAACCCCCTGGTCTTTTATTTAAACATATACGGTTTACTATTTTATTTTAAGCAATCATATAAGAAGGAGATGAATACTGCTATTGAAAATAAAGATATAACGACGATGTTCTCTCATTGAACTGATCGAAATAACTGAAATGAATTGTGTGGTTCGAAGAGGATTGATAAACGCAAAAGTGGGCTATACCATAGGTCGTATGACCCAATTTAAGGCCATCCAATTGGACCTAAATCTATTTTTCTCTCAATATGCTTACTATTCTTCAAATCCTAAACCTTTCTTCTCTCTTCAACTATTATTCATCAACTATTATTCTCTCTCTTTTTTTTCCTATCCACTATCATTGTTTTCTATAAATCATTTCAATGACATTACACCAATGATAAATAAAAAGTTTTTGGAAAATTCGAAAATTTTCAACAAATATGCTAATTTCTTTCAAAAATAAACTCTATTTAAGATATTATCTATCTACAGTTTTCCGCTTCTAATTCAAACTTACGAGCCTAGTCTCACTGTGTAATTTATATTCGACTTTTCATAATAAACAAGCAAATAAATTTGAGTGCGAATTACCGATAAATTATCCAATTATCGAATTTAGGAAAGCACACCAAGCCGATTGAAAAGTAAACTTTTCTTATTGTTCGGCTCACTCCATCCACGAAACGAATAAAATAAATATTATCAGCGGAGGAACATATGAAAGAAGCTAGCCCCATATATATTTTTGTATTTCATTAATCCGATCAACTAGTTCCAAATATTATCAAGAAAAAAAAAATAAAAAACATATATAACAATACATTTATATTTTGTTTATTAGTATAATTACTCTTGCAGAATCATAAAGAAAATAACTATGGCATTGATCGATCGATTATGCTGCAAAAATTTATAGAAATTATCAATTAGCATTAAATAATCCATAATTCTTGATCAATTTGATGGATCACTCTTCGTATAAGTTGAAATAATTAATTTCGAAACTCTTAACTTCATTGACTCCCAAGATCAAAGTCATCAACAAACAGACAAACCGGCAGACATATCAATAATGAAATTTCTTTTACGTGTGAATGTCTCTTATGGTGTAGATTAAGTAGCCTAAATTCTGCCGTAATGACCGTCTTTCACCATGAGTACAAACTATTAGATAGACATACATACACACAAGCATGACTTATGGAACAACATCTATAGAAAAATTGAAAAATAAGAGTACAGCTACTTAGGTTAAGAAGGGGACAGTGGGAGAGAAGTATATAAACGTATAGCTGTAAATGTCAAAACTTGTTCTTCCTTTTATGTGCTTTAAACTATGCGGATGTGCATGCGTTGCTGTTTGCAATTTCTCGACGCTGTTTTTTTTTCTTTTTTTTTGCCGCATAAAACGTTTGTGAGAAGTGCTCACTCAATAATAACCTAAATTACAAAGAAATGAATCGGTCGACTGGCAATAGATTCGCAGAATTTCATCACAATCAATTTCAATGGCAGGCAATGGCAATGTCACATGACAGTCATGACCGATTGTGCATCACAAGAACGGTACTTGAAAATGCAAGAGAGAGAGAGAGAGAGGGAGAGAGAGGGAGAGGGAGGGGGAGGGAGGGGGAGAGAGGGAGAGAGAGCGAGAGAGACGATGACAAAAAGAAATAGAGAGAGACGATAAAAGAGGAGAAGACAAAGAACGATAGAAAAACATTTACCTGATTTCGTTTCATCTTTCAAAGGAGAAAAAAAAAATCTTTCTAGGTCAGAAATCAGTAACGATATTCGTGGTAGCATCTTCTCAAAGAATTAGGTTGTCTGTATTTTAACCTTGAAAATAATTGTCTCTAGTTGAAATTTTAAAATTTTTCTACCTACTAAACTCTATCATTGAGGAGAGAAATGGCTGGTACTATTTATTGACATCGAAATTTATCAGTGATAAACGGCTGGCACTAAAATTTGAGGAATCGATATTTACCAATAATTAAATGCTTATTCGATAAAATGAAAGAGAATTCACAAAAATGATAGAGGGAATTTAAGAAAGTGGTTCTTTCACTTATTTTTGAATTAATTATAAATCCCTATGAGATTTTTAAACGGAGGAACGATGTAAATCACAACATTTGCGAGCTTCATCATGCCCTAAACGGGGCTAAACAAGTCTTGAGAAGGGAACCGTTTTGCGATACACTCCACTCCTGTGATTGATCACCACTGATCGATCACCACTGATCGATCACCACTGATCGATCACCACTGACATGGAATATCCGTAATCACGTTCTGCTATCATCAGCTGCTATTTAAAAATATTTCAAATTTTACCGCTACCTCCTCCCCCTATTCATTAAAGGACACATATTATTATGCCAGAAATCGGAATCAATTAACACCAAAAGCGATAAGTTTTATGACGAAAACTTAGATCTATAGCTGTCAGCGCTTATCATCTATTACGAACTTATCAATGATCTCTGCGCTCGAATATTTTCTTGTGGATAAAATTTACCACTCAATAGAACTTTTATTTCGAAGAAAAAGAAAGAAAAAATTGAATAAAACAAAAATTTCACTAAAATGAAATGAAACATCAAAATGAATGAAAATTTTTCTATGAATGTCGTAGAAAAATTCTCTCAATTACAGAGAGAATTGCACAGTCTTCATCATTAAAACATTTAGTGCTGACAAGCGATATAACAAATCCACTTGCTATAAGACCAATGAGCACAAGAATTACAATTGTCCCTATTGAAAAATAGGCATATATCGATAATGTTGATTTATCTTCTTCCGTGTTCGATTCTGTGAAATGAAAAGAAATTTATTTTTTTATTATTTTTTTCATTTTTTCATTTTCATTTTTCAAATTTGTTACCTAAAAGAGTCTTTCTAATAGCTGATATCATTTATCATTACCTTTAACTCATCAATCACTAGACAGCAATAGTTACATCTTTCAGGAATGGTTGCATTTCGATCTAGGCATGCCTACTAATGTGAGATTCGAACCGTGCGAGATTCGAAAAATCTCATGCGAGATTCGGACCGATCACATTTATATTCTGACTATCATTTATCACTGCTACGACATATTCGCCACATGATACTTTAGCCATAGAATAAAACGACATATGCGCCACTTGATATCCGATAAATTTCATCCTGCATGCGATTTAAGTTTTCTTATAATAGTTGAATTTCCTACTGTCATGAATAAATCAAATAAAACTTCACTCACTTTTTATTTTAGATTTCTTAGCTTGTTTACTTTTATCATCAACGGTATTGAGATTTTTCTTCTTGCCACTTTCATCTGTTGTAGTACGTTCTTCTTGTTTTCCGATGCTTGACGAAGGTTCAAGTGGAGGTGGTGGCGATGGTTCGAAATATGGTGATGCGGGAGGTGGTGGCGGTGGTTCGAAATATGGTGGTGCGGGAGGTGGTGGTGGTGTGAAAAATTGTGGTGGTTGTGCTACTGCTATAAATCAATTCAACTTTGAATAAAATAATTGAAGCCTCAATGCTAGTAAATTTCTCAAAAAGTATGAATTTTCTCTATAGTATTTACTTTCGCTTTTCCATTCAAAATGTTGTTATTGCACTCTCGATTTCCTTATACTCTATAGTCCTTTTTTATACGCATTTGTCCTTTATGTATGTTATTATCTTTGCTAGTTTTTTTCCTTTTTTTTGTAACTTTATTCCTTCATAAATGCTCTCAGAAATCGTTGAGGTAATATTTGTAAAATAAGAGTGATATTCAATTCAAATTAGTTGAATTCGGCTTAATTAAGTTCAATTAAGTTCGGTTCAATTTAGACATAAAAGGAAAAGAATTCTTAATCGCTGTGTTGCTTTGTGAAACTATAGTTTCTCTTGAACGATTGGTCAACGAAATCGACATAGATAGCATATGTGAGCTTTTTTTTTCGGCAAGAAAATATAGAGCTGTAAACTACCTTCCACTAGCTTTCAAGAATTTTTAGTAAGCACTGATATATATTGTCAACGAGTTACTCAACGGGAAAAGGTAATAAATGACTCACGAAGGGAATGGATATGGGAGGGGAAGCTATGGAAGAGGATGTTGGGGAATGGAGTTGTAGAAGATGCGAGGAAATGCAGGAAGAATGACGGAAAACCGAATAGGAACAAGACTTCATTCCTACATCACAACATATCTTTGGTATCAGAAATAATTTTAAGTGCTGAAAAATTTCCCTCAATTTTCTGCTGATTTTTCACCAAATTGAAGTTTTCTACTGATTAAATCATGATTGCATCAGAAAAATATAAAATATGAAAGTATTGTACCAACTAATTGGAGCTGCTCGTAACAAAGATATGCCAACATGAATCTGAAATTCGGTGCAGTTTCGTTTCCGAATATTTTGCCGTTTGCTCGTTTCCCTTCCCTCCTCTCCCACTTCCCCTCCTTCCCCCTCCCCTCCCCCCCCCCTTTCATTCCGCTTTAAACGCTTCTAACGAATACAATTAAACCATCATAGACATCATTAAGCTCTAGCGATGATACTAAATACTTACCACCACCAGGCGGTGGTCCAATCGCTTCATATTCATCGCCCATTGCAGGTTTACTTTTTACAGCTCAAGTCAAAGCACAACTGCCTATTAGCTTGTGATATGGAAACAATATTTTTACTGCGAGCGTGTGAAGCAATTTTTGCTCCAATAGCGAAACGTTTTTGTCTAATTTCATAATTAAGAATATGCAAAATTTCTCTAATATACAATCACACTATCATTTTTTCATTGATTTATGAGATGAATGCTATGAAATATTAGCTTTTAGTAAACAATAAAAATAAGTTAAATACTAATTTTAGATAAATTCTTTAGTGTAAAGAGCCAGTTGCCGGTATTCAAAAGTAGAAAGGATTAGAAAATGAATAAAACTAAATAAAAACGACGTAAAGTCAAATACGAAAAAATCAAGAATTGTTAATATTTTAATATATGAGCCACGCGTCAATGGTCACTTAAAAATGATATGTGATCGTTCAAAATGTAGTCAATAATAAGAGAAAATGAAGGGGGAGGATATTCATGAAGAGGGAAAAAAAGAGGAGTGTAATTTAACGTTGAATATATTAAGAATGGCGTGACAAGAAAAGTATGATAATCAAAAGCCTTGTTCTAGTGTTTTTGTGCCCTTCATATGTATTATAGAAATGTCCCATACAATTTATGACTGATTTATTGAAAGCGTCTAGAAATTGCTGCAAAGAACAGAAAGGTAAGATCCATGATAATGAAGGAAAGGCGAGGATGATGACGGATAGGATGGTCATCGATGAAGGAAAATGCGAGAGGATGGTCATGGAATGGGAAGTGAAGTTTATTGTTTATCCTTATATTTATGCGAATATCTTTACGAATGATAGGTAATATTGGCAGTTGCCCATTGTATATGGAGAATCTTTTACTCAGAAAAATTGAAAAATTTGTTCATAGCGTTCGAGATTGAAACATTCAAACTTAGTTAGTTACAACTTGTAATCGATAAGAATTGCAATTGATCTAGTAGGCGAGTGTTTAAATAACATATGCAAATGGCGATCGAATATAAATTCTGCATAGAAATTATGCAAATTTTATAGAATTTCGTCTCACTGAATAAAAAAAAAAACTTCATCGAAATTCAACCAATTGAATTGTCGCCGATTATTTCACCCATTGAATTCTCATATTATTTTTAAATTTTCTTTAATTTTCGTTAGCTTATTTACTCGCTTAACGAGTAAGCTTATATATTTCTTTCTTTTCAACATGAGTTGAGTATGGCTTCTTTGATTTTATTAAAATCCTCACTTATATTCATTAATTCTCTTTTTTCGAACAAAGTTGTAAATAAATTTCAGAAGTTTCCTCAAGTTAACTTCAAGTAGTAAGTTTCGACATTAATTGAGTATGCTACTTGATGATAGATATTAATAGCCTTTCAGACATAAAAAGTAAAAGTTTTTCATTTAGGTGAATAAATTTCTCTTGTTTCTTGCTGCTATTCGTGACAGCCTCATCAAGTGCCAATCCAATTCCAAATGGTTCTACTTAATGAACCATAAATAACGATTGCTTAATGTTTCCTCTGTCGTCCATCTTTTTTGTTAACGAAATTTCTAAGATTCACTTATTAATATTTTATTCAATGATTGAATAGTTTAACAAAATGTTTCATTTTAAAGTTTTTATTACTCCAATAATAAAACAATATAATCATTTTGTTCAGTAAAAACAGATGATTAAAAAAACCACAGTATTCAGAGACAAATTTCAAAATTCACTCAGATGTTTACTTACTGAGGTTAGCAGCAATATAGATAATCAAGGTTAGGTAGATATGGGAGTAATATGCAGAGTGCTGAAATGAACAAAATTTCCGGTTCGGAAGCAGGGGTCGACGGATCGCTTAAAGGAGAGGAAAGGAGAAGGGTGTTAGGAACGGAGATTTGAAGGGCCGACGGTGTCACTGGCGTCTTGCAAAAGGCTGAAACAGGGGACTTGAGGGATTACTGATCGAGGGAATTCTCTCGTTGTGGATTTATATGTTTATCTTACATATGGTAAATAGAAATAGTTTGTTTCTTCATCGAATGAATGTTGTCTTAACCATTGACGTATTCGTCTTACCCATTTCAGTAACATTCGTAATTGCGATTGACGATTTACTTAAACAACAGAGATGTTTCCAATTAAATCCAACAAACACAAACCTGAAATAAATTTCTGGTACCACACCTGAATAGAAAATATCTTATACGCATATAGACAAGTAAATAATTATTGTTGCCCATTTGAAAACTTAGCAGTATAATAGCTCTGGAACCATTTGTTGAACGACATTTTGAGCATAAAGGTCTCTCGATTAAATAGCTCCAACTAAAATGGTGAAGTGGGTGGGAGGGAAGGAGAAGAAGGGTGGGGGGGGGNTATATATATATATATATATATATATAATTTTTAAGAAGAAATCATTCAAGCAACCCGCATAATGAAAGAGCGGTCATCCAAACAACAGTTATACAACCAAAAAGTTGTAAAGCTGTCGATTGCCATTGCGATACCACATGAAATAGTGTTAATCCTATCACGAATATTGCCGTATAGAGAGAAGACTGAAAAATGAAAAAAGAAATTCAAACTGTGTTTAGATAATTTCTAGATGAGTATTTAATTTTTAAATTCAACCGAGTACTGCTCTAGTGGGCAAAATAATATGCATCTAAACCAAAAAAAAAACTATTTAGTATCGTATGTGGTCAGTAGAGTGGTAATCTAACCTTATGATGGTATATAAATGCGATAGAAATTATAGATAACATCGAATGAGGTAATATTAGGAGTATTCAAGTATGGATGACCTTCAGATTTAACAAGAGAAATTACACCTTACTCTTTTAGTTTTCCATCCATTCTCTTACATAGGAAATACCAATTGAAAACTCTCTATCCACGCATTTGAAATATGCGACGCGAAAAACAAGTGAAAGAACACTTAAGGAATATTTCACATCGTTTGGATTGGGGAAAGTGATGTGTTTTCTAAAAGACGAATCTAGAGATCAATGATGCACGATTTTGACCCCTCTCAACCTCCATCGTATTTAGCCTTCCCTCCTCCTTCACCCCTCTTCCCCACCCCCATCCCCTTTCTTCTTAGCCGAATGTCCGACAGTTAAACAGACCCGTCACCAATGACACTTTATTTTACGTTTTGTAAATATAATTGCCATAAAATGCGGTTGGATATGAAAAAAATGACGTCATTTAGAAGTAAAAAAATTGCAACAAATAGACCTGCAGAAAGAATTTGATCTCATAACGTCTTCTTTGAGAAAGCGTATGTCCAACTAAATGACTATTCGATGGATTAACCACCTGAAATATGCAATAATATTTCAAGCTACGCTTATGTCTCCAAACCATCGAGTATACTATTGATATATTTCGACGATTGATATATTTGCTTGCAATTTATAAAATCGGTCGATCGAATGGGTATGATTGCTTATAACGTATACCCCTCTTGGCGTTTGTGGCACCCTGTCACGTTTACTAATATGTAAATATTTACTGTTCTCAATTCTCCGGTTTTTACGGTTTTATTTCACTAAAATGATCTGAAAAGAAATATTAGCAGGTAAAGTAAAACATAGATTTTTTTTTCTCGAATCCTAGTGATGATATTCCAAATTTTTCTTTACCAAAATCCATGTGCTTTTAGGATTGATATACTATTTCCTTTTGTTTAGAATTATGGAATAAATTTATGAACAACATTATAAGAGTTAATCAAATGCTATCATCGATGATTTATCATTGCTGTTGAAATTTTTCATAGAATTTTTGAATATATTACATTTGCATATGACAATAATCGTATGAGTACAAGTGCATCAATGATCACCGATCCAATAACGATAATCAAACCATATAGATAATCCATATAAAATGAGAGAAGTAAACCACATTGTTGATCGCTAAAATGCCATATGTATAGATCACGATCGAAAATATATGAACAACCATCTAAAAAAAAGAACGATAAAATCATCATTGTTATTAATGGTGAATTAATATGGCTTAATTAATTTAATTAATTAATTAATTAATGTGAATTTAATATATGGTTTAATTAATATATGTGCGGTTAAAATGTTACTAAAGTATGTCAAGTTTACCTCACCATTACCCTGAGACAATTCCACATTTTATTCGACTATTTTAGCGCTTTAAATAAACGTCTTTCCTTCATTAAACTTTGTGATAATTTATCATTCGTAAGTTGTAACTCACCCGAATCAAAATCTATCCACAAATACTCAAGATTAACCAATATTTTAACATAAAGATGCTATATTTTGGGTTATTTCACAATGTTGAGTTGACAAAATTAATTTCCCTTCAATTCAATTGTCGATTTTATTATTTCCTATAAATTTTATGCGCATTTCTCAATTTAATGTTGTAAAAAAAAATTTGAATATTCTATGGCCAATTTTTAGCCAAAATGACCAAAGTCCGTTATTTTCTATAGTCTCAGAGAAAGCGTCCCTCTCTTGGAATAGAAGCCCTTTAACAATTGCCCTAAATTCGACATAGCTAAATTTATATCTTATATGCCCGTTATATTTGGCGTTTTGCGATAGGCAATCTGGCATGAAAAGCGTCTTTCCAATTCAACCTAGGTGGTTGATGGCTTGCAGAGACATTTAAAAACAACCTCTAACATCAAACCAATGAAATCAATCGTTTCTACAAATTCTCTTAGAAGAAACATTTTTGAATCACATCGATTGTGCGATAAATTCATATATCAATAGCTATGCAATTTTTTGTTATTTGCAAAAATATTGAAATTTCAAAATATTAACAAAAAATTATAACTGTTCAATCTAATATTTGCTATATTAATAAAAAAAAACAAACAAACAAAAGTTGAATAATACACTATATTTTATATTATGCATACCATATTCAAGCATCCAGCTATTGCTAATTTTTTTTTTTAAAATCATTTAAATATTACGTTTAATGCAATATGCAAATACTCGACTATATAATCTTTACAATGATTTTTGCATAATTTTGAGAACCTATATGTTCTAAAAGTTCTTAATATTTATCTAAAGATTCTTGAAGATACACAGGTAGGTGTACCTAAATATGTATAAGTATATATATATATATATATATATATTTATATATATATATATATATATATATATATTCATATGTATATTGTAAAAGACACGAATTTTATCACTTACCAATATGATAAATGGAACATATTAGAAGATATATGACCCATATAACAGTTACTGAGCACGTTGCGCATCTGTTAGTGAAGATGCGAGCATATTGTGTTGGTAGACTAATAGCGCAAAAACGATTCGCCGAAATAACAAGTAATATCGTTATCGCCGAATAGTACATCGCATTGGTAATTTGACCGGTCAAAATGGCCAAAATCGATTCCACCCAATGTCCATCGCTTAAATATTATTTTGATAAGAGTAACTGCTATAGAATGCGTATTTACGAATTTCACAGTTAATCATTTTAATGTTTCATTGATATTATATCGATTGGTCTTTCAGCTATTTTAATATAACCAAGATGGCAAATGAAAATATTATTCGTAGATCAGCTTCGAACGTGCCACCTTCCGTTTCCCGGTCAATACTCTTATCGAATGAACTGCAGCAGCCATTTCCGCCACTGCATTTGCTGCAAAATAAGACCCCGCACTGTGCAGGTTACACAATGGGATTACAGTAGGATTACAGTAGCATATAATAATGGCAAATAAAGGCGCCCACACTAGCTTGGCAGATTAGACACCGTAAGACACTTGTCTGCAAATTTTCTCAAAATTTTTTCTGCGAAAATTGGGCAAATTTTCAACCGAATTTTTTTTTTCTTTCATAGTATAAAACGATTATCGAAAATGAAACAGTTAATGAAAATATTACATAGCAATAACAAACGTCATCCATAAAGTAAGAATAGATAAAGATAAACAATGTGATATTGCAAATCCACCACAAAGTATTCCGAATGGATTCCATAAATTTCGATAAGTGGCAATAATATGTAAGGAAGTACCATTCGCCAATAGACCGACAATCGCAATCTGAAATTATTGATGAATTATTTTCTCTTTTTCTACGGTTATAAATTCTATATTTCAGCAAATAAAAGCATTTTCAAGCGTTATGTGGTGCAATTACATCATCACTAAACAGCGAGTCAAGATAAACAATTCATGATGAGAGTTTATTTGTGGAAATATTCCGATTAGGTATTGCATTTTTATCATTTCGGCTTATCACTAATGTTAACGAAAGTATGCTGATTAAAAATTTGCAATTATATAACTTAGCGGAAGTTAAAATTTTGAAATTCATTTAATCCGAGCAAATTTAAGTTTATATTTATTTAATATTTAATTCCGCTTGGAAATTCTCCCACTCTTAATCGAAGGTGGTCTTTTCGTTGTATAATTTATTACTTTTCATGGGAGAGCTTTTGAAAGAGACAAAAGTTGAAAATATCTGTTTAAAAATTTTCTAAAATAAAATCTCATATCTACAATATTTATTTCAGCAAATCGAACGGTTTTATATGGGATGATTTATCCATTCTTTATGTCTAAGAGACGTAAATCCTCGTTTATAAGGTTTGAAGCTTATGTCATTCATAATCCTCTAAAAATCGATAGGTTTCCCATGGGAAGATTGAATTCGTTTCCCATGGGAAGATCGAATAACAAGAAAAGATACGGGTAATAATATTGCTCAACATTGAGAATGACATCTGTTTATAGGAAAATTCACATCAAAAAATGAATTAATTCATATAAAAAATTTGTGGTGATGAATGCTGAGCACTTTTCAGTCGCAGTTCGAGTAATTCAATTCTACTATGTGTGCAGATTGTATGCTATAAAATTCGAGCTATAATGCTGGAAAAGTTCCCATCTACGAGTCGTATATATANGTATATATATATATATATATATATATATATATATACAAAATAGAATATAAATATTTGTGCACAAAATAAATATAACATACACAAATATATATATTTATGGGGTTGTGGTGATAAAATTTTCTCACACTTTACAAAACGAAAAATTTTCGATGCTGATTACAATAGAAAAAATTTCTCACCCAGTAATTTCTCAATAGCAAATTCCCACCTATGATTGAGCGTTTATGCGTTCACAGCGAAATTAATTTTTGAAATAGTGAAAAGAGGAATGGAAAAAATATTTCAAAAATCAAAACGAAAACGAATCAAAACAAGAGATGAGCAAATCCAGATGTGTATAGTTAAATCTGCCCCATATATCCTTTCTGATCTATTGGTTAACTACATTCGTCACCGAATGATCGGCGAATTGAAGAAATATGAAAGTTGCACGATGCCTATGAAATTGCTACCAGTCGAGGAAAAGTTCTTTATTCTCTTAACGACAACTCAATTTATTCAATGAGCCAATTATTCCACATTACTTAATCGACATTCTTTTGCAATTGCGACAATCTGCTGTCACTAAATTGGTAAATTGGAAAGAAATTTAGTTAGAGAAGAAGATGCGAGTGACCATAACGCAAAGCCATTTCCATAGCCGGAAGATCCAGTCAAACCAATGAAATATATGAGTTTATCATCGCTATTCGTTATAGAATTTTTTATTTATTTATTTATTTATTTTATTTTTATTTTTTCAAAATTTTTTTGGAGCTATCAGCTCATCTTTCCTATTAGCTGGAATTATTCTTCACAACTTAGGTCATTCAATAATATCTTCGAAAAGCGTGATTGAGAGGACACTTATGTTGATAACGCTTCTTTAGAATCAATAACTGAAAGAACAAAAGAAAGAAGCCCTTTTTTATTATCAAAAAAAAAAGAATTTACGCGACTCTTACACAAATGATAAGGAATTGTTCCACTTCACACCTGGATCGGATGAATAGGCAAATCATCACATGGCTTTGGCTACCTTATAAAATTGTAAGTTTGACGCGTTGATTCAGCCTATCAGAACCGATGATCAGAAGTTTAGTGCTATGGCAAATTGCCAATTATTTCGATCTCCATCTTCTACTTTCATAACGTTAAAAAATTTTCCTCGAAAATTTTTTTCGAATCGAGAAAACTTGACACAAATAAGCTTCTTTCCAATAAACTATCAGTAGTTAAGCACTTCAAACAAGATCGAAGCAAAGTAGATTCTTGATTCTCCATGTAGAAACAGAAGCTTCATCTTCGTTAATGAATTCCAAGCCATCTGAATCCTGGTAAAATTTCCTTCAGTTTTAGAAAAAAAAAATTCTTGAAATACCTCCAATCAACAGCTCATACAAAACGATGTCTTAATCTTTCTTCTTTTTTTTTTTTTATTTCGAGAAGATCATATGAAAATGTTAAAAAGAACAAATAGCATAATTAGATTATTCATCGCAAAGAATGTGTCAAAACGAATCTAATGAGGCAAATATTCACTTTTAATATTCGAAAGTTGTAAATATTAAGATTTAATAATATTTCATGCTAAATGAATCAAAGAAAATTCTAAAGTGGAGCAGCATAACAGCCATAGCAGAAATTGGGAAGATCGACATTTTGGCTAGATATTTTGGAGATTTTCTTCTCATTTAACTAATAAAAATATATTGCAACTAGGAACTATTATTATGGGAGAGCACGTTATGAATTGGCCAATATATATGTTTACTTCCTTCGAAAGATATAGCACCACAGTGCTTCATTTCCTCTATGAAATCAGATGCACAAATTTTTTTCTGATTCGTCGAAGTAGGCGATCTAATTACGTAGCCAATTTACTTTCCAGTGGACAGGAGTAGAAATATTTAAACAACGATAGTGGTCTTTAAAGAAGAAGTGAATCTCGCATAAGCTTAAACATTAATTCAGCATAGCTGCTAAAGGAATCATGAATATGAAGATGCATTAAGCGTTATTACAAGTCAATAGTATTAAATTACCATTGGAATAATAACTATAACATTTTCTATTATCATTGATATTGTCATTCATTTTCTATCATAAACTATACCTATAAACCATACTAGAAGATAGGGAAAAAAAAAGGGAAACGTGATTACTTGGCTGGAAAACTATTCAGAAAAAAAAGATTCAATTATTTCCTTATATTCTTTGATATATTCTCATAATTTTCTGCATTAAATTGGTAATCAGCGTTATGCGCTTGTTGTAAACATTCTTAATGATGCAAAATTATTGCGAGTTTTTTCTCATTTGTATTTTAGGATCGGTTAATGTTATGGCCAAAGTTCAAATTTCTGCAGAGTTATATATAAATTGAAATCGCCACCAAGAAAGGGATACTCCCTCCCGTCCCTCATCCCCCTCCCATACTTTGTCTCCTTCAACGATAACTATCCTCCCTCATGACCATCGATAATCAACGCCAGGCTCTCCCCCACTGCCTCTCGTCAAGTCGCAACTTCTTGATTAGCCTACACTCAGCGAAGCGCTCCTTATAGAACTCATTCTCTTAGCAATTTAGCCACTATAAATTTACTTTGTTCCTCCTACTTCCCCAAGTCCTCTCCCTCCCCACCCTCCCGGGAAGTTATGAAATACCTGAACGGCAATGCGATGAAGTCTAACTCACTCAACGTTAGATATGAGAAGCCCAAATATCTTCGATATATCAGTTGACAAGAAGCAAGAAGGCTAATCAGCTTAAGCGAACAAGATACTAGATCCAACTTCAACGGTCAACTTCTCAGAATGCTTCTCGATTTAAGAGCATATTTTACTTATATTAAATACTTTTAACTACAAAATGTAAAAATTATTTCTATAAATCAATTCTAAATAAATATATAAATGAATTTAGAAGAGTTATTAGGCAATAAGCGCAATAAAGCCAAACAAACAAACCATATGGATAAACAACCAAAGAGAATTAATAAAATTTTAGTTGTAATTGCAATCATGATAGATGATCATTTAATGGCTAACACAACCTATTCAATAGTTCATATTATTCAGAAATCACTATAAACGCTTCGTTAGAGAATTTTTATGATTTTAATGAAATAATTATGATTTTTCTTATCATCTCTTTTCCAATAGTAAATAATTTCAATTCATTAAGTAATTTTAAGTTTTATGTTTAGTTAAATTTACAGGAAAGCATATTTCGCAAAGCATTTTTTTCTATTGATTGGTGGTGTTTTGGGAAATTGGCAAGCCTAATAGCCTAAATATAAAAAAGGAAATCGTGCCAAATTGATGTGCTTTTCCGCTCACTTTGCATATATGTACGTTTAAAAAGTAGATGCATATCCGACGCTTACTGTTATCTTCTACTCATAGAAAATTTCTCATTGATTTGAAAGAAAAAAAATTTTTTTTTACTTTTTTTTCAAAAATTCTCCTAATTCCAACTTTATTTCAGAGGTAAGAGTGATTTATTTATCGAAATCCTCTAAAAAATATAAAAGAAAAAATCATTCAAAATTATTTGAAATGTAATAAAAATTCAAAGAATGTGCGCTAATCTAAATCATTTTAAAAAAAATTTATGCAGCATTATTCC
>QEWY01004124.1:395126-432948 GCA_006503575.1 Baylisascaris schroederi | reverse complement strand
GGGGGGGGTTTCGAGGAGGATGAAGGAGGAGGGATTGGCAGAGAGGGGGGAGTTAAGATCAGCGGACTTTATTGAGAAAAGTCAGCTATTTTTTCTGCTCATAATTTTTGCGACATGTAACAGAATATGCAAAATTTCAAAAATAATGAAGCAAATAGTCATTTCATTGAAGTTTTATGCTGGCAAATGATTGATTTCTCGTTCAAAAGCTTAGCAATAAATTCGAGGAGGTAATATGCTGAGGAGAGGCTTCTATTCGAAGTGTTACGGTATATTCATTATTTGGAGAGTGCATAAATGGATGTGATATTTACTTGAACGCTTTAGGAAAACAACATCCTCTATGTATTAATGCATAAAATTAATTACAGTAGAGCAATCATCAAGGCAAAATCAACACGTCTACTAATAAAAGATCAGAAAACAACAAGAATGTTCAAAGAAAGAACTGAAGAATATGAGTGAGAACATATATGAAACCGAAATAATTTCGACTATTTGAATATGAAATATATTCGAATTAGTAGTCGCAAACACTTGATTGAAGTTCGGCCGGATAAACACACTTAGTCGATCAAAACTTCAACCAGGAGTTACGTTCGATTTTCGTCTAAAGAAATTCCGCTTTATCGACTTTAGTTTTTTGCGGTTTTCAGTTGTAAATGAACCGTATATTCACCGTATCTTTTCGGTTAGCAGCCACCGTATCCTTTCGGTTTATAATTTGTTTGATTGGAATTGAAATTTGGTTTCTGACGAATGTTTTCATTTGTTAGCCGACCGATATCTTTGTAGCATATCCGGTTTCAAGCGAATTTTGATCACAGCAAAATGTTTACGGTATGTTACCGATTACTGTAAACCCAATAGAGTAGGATATTTCAGTGAAGAGTCTGTAGTTTAAAGAATTCCACCTGTAGCAAATCAAATCCAATCCACGCTATGTTGTGACCGGCGTTAGATCTAATATGCGACAACGGATGAGATTGCAAGACATGGCATTCCTCCCGGGAAGTTATGGGACACCTGAACGGCAATGCGATGAAGTCTAACTCATTCAACGTTAGATATAAGAAGCTCAAATATCTTCAAGATATCAGTTGACAAGAAGCAAGAAGGCTAATCAGCTTAAGCGAACAAGATACTAGATCCAACTTCAACGGTCAACTTCTCAGAATGCTTCTCGATTTAAGAGCATATTTTACTTATATTAAATACTTTTAACTACAAAATGTAAAAATTATTTCTATAAATCAATTCTAAATAAATATATAAATGAATTTAGAAGAGTTATTAGGCAATAAGCGCAATAAAGCCAAACAAACAAACCATATGGATAAACAACCAAAGAGAATTAATAAAATTTTAGTTGTAATTGCAATCATGATAGATGATCATTTAATGGCTAACACAACCTATTCAATAGTTCATATTATTCAGAAATCACTATAAACGCTTCGTTAGAGAATTTTTATGATTTTAATGAAATAATTATGATTTTTCTTATCATCTCTTTTCCAATAGTAAATAATTTCAATTCATTAAGTAATTTTAAGTTTTATGTTTAGTTAAATTTACAGGAAAGCATATTTCGCAAAGCATTTTTTTCTATTGATTGGTGGTGTTTTGGGAAATTGGCAAGCCTAATAGCCTAAATATAAAAACGCGAATTGTGCCAAACCAATGTGCTTTTCTGCTCACTTTGCATATATGTGCGTTTAAAAAGTAGATGCATATCCGACGCTTACTGTTATCTTCTACTCATAGAAAATTTCTCATTGATTTGAAAGAAAAAAAATTTTTTTTTACTTTTTTTTCAAAAATTCTCCTAATTCCAACTTTATTTCAGAGGTAAGAGTGATTTATTTATCGAAATCCTCTAAAAAATATAAAAGAAAAAATCATTCAAAATTATTTGAAATCATAGTTAAAATGTAATAAAAATTCAAAGAATGTGCGCTAATCTAAATCATTTAAAAAAAATTTATGCAGCATTATTCCTGAGAAAATGGGAGATTATCATCTCTAGACAATTGATTTGCATATAATATCATCTCTTGACAATTGATTTGCATATGATACTAATTGTTCGTTGCGAAAATACAATGCGATCGTATCATATATTATTACAGCCTTATAATGTTTGTTTATGGCACATTCGTTGCTAATAAGAGGTGTTGAGACATACTGTAGTGAAGCGCATCTGGCTGGTAAGCGTCGTTATTGAGTTACATAGGTGAGACAATTTGATTATTACAACTAGTAAATATGTGGGGATTTTCTCTACTACAATGCATATAGCTCAATTTTACTTTAATTAGATAGATAATATTATTAACGATTGAGGAAATTGATTATAACGTTAAGGTGACGCAAAATGACCACATAATACATTTTATATTTTTAGTTGATTTAATCTTTAATGTATATTTCATAGCTGATATAACATTAAATATATTTTTTTTTATGATCGATACAACGTTGAATATATATTTATTGCTGAAATAATGTTGAATAAAAATTTTATAGTCGATATTTCGTTGAGGACATTTTGACCTTTGAACTCACTATCAAAATTATGACGTATATAACCTATGACATTCTCAATGGATGCGAAAACTTCCACGTAAAAACGCCGAAGCTATTCATTCTATTCCCCCCCCCCCCCCCCCCCCCCCCCCCCCCCCCCTCCCCCCCCCNAATATATATATATATATATATATATATATATATATATATATATATATATATATATAACTTATTTATTTATTTATTTATTTATTTATTTATTTATTTTTTGCATTGGCAGCAGATAAAATTGTTCATTGAAATTAGCTTCACTTCTCTTCATAATTCAGGCTCCTTTCACTCTATTTATATTATGGATATGTACGCTTCTTCTTTTCTATTATAGCGGAGTTGATGATATTCTCTTTTCTTCTTTATTCTGTTTCAGGATTTCAGGTATATTTCAACATTTCAGGTATAATGATACCTGAAATCTCAAATTTTACAACTCTCTTCATCTCTATGGGTAATTGCATTTTATATATTATAACAGGATTCACTTGAGAATTCGTAAATTTTGCAAACTCAATCAATATTGTTCTGTTATGTTTGTTCCATTTTCGTTGTTTAGCACTTTTAGTCATATGATAAGTTCTTTCTTTTACCGACTGTGCATAAATTTGGGTAATGTTTGGTAATTTTTTTACAATAATAGGATATTGGAATATTCATTCATTAAGAGGCTAAGATTTCTTATTTTTATTCCTACGGTATTTTCCACTTGAGTTTCCATATTCCTATTTAATATGAACCCCTTTCTCTTCGATTGTATACTTGTTTCATATCTATTATTTAATTAACATTCGTTGAGAGGATATATTTTTTGGTGCATCGCTTGGCTGCTTTTACTCTCGTGTTGGATTTATTGGCCATAACCATTGTGGTATTTTGCATCGTATGCCTAAGTTATACGTTGATAATTCCTCGGTAGAAATAGGTGTTTACTACGGTTCTATACTCACTTTTCTGCCATTTCCGCTTTTTTTTCCTCTATTTTTTTCTCTCGTTTTTCTTGCAAATAGAGTTGTGCATGAGTCTCAACAAAACGATAGATGCCTAGAGCCCTAAAAAAAAATTTACTGCTTATTATTGTCTAATTTCTATTGTAGTTGTTGTTGAAATATTGCGTTGAATAGTGTTTAAGATCAAATAAAACGTTGAAAATATTCAAAAATGTATTACTCGTTTGATTTCTTCTATGTCACCATCTTTTCTTTGTTTTTTTTTCGTTTTTATCCTTCGATTATATGAAAGTCATATGATTAAGGTATAGTAGGATATAATTCTTTATCTGTACCATAAGTATACCATTTAACCATCCACCTATGCCAAATTATTAGCTGTTATATAATCGTTCAGGTATACAACTCAATAGGAAGCATATTTATTAATGAAATAGCCTTAATCGATTTTGTTGAATATTAAAAGATCAACAAAAGAGATTGCAACAAGGCAGTGGCGAATATCGGAAAAAAAAATCTGCGGAAAGGATGGATGATTCTTAATGCTGAATTTTTTTTTAAATGCTGAATATCGAGATAAAAATGACACTTCATTTCGTTTCTCCGGGAAAAATTTCATCCTGCATAATTCTAAGTTTTATGCATACATTAGATCTTATGCATACAAATATGGGCCAACTAACTTTCGCCATCGATAAGTCAATCGCTGCAACAGAAATCGATTTTTTCAATTAAAAAAAAAGCGTTTATACATATAAAAAAAAGCAATTACCATACGTTGCATTTGCTATCATTGTAAAAAGCAGCAATACAAATCATTTTTGCATATAATATTCTTGAATATTCAAGCGAAATTGGATTAATTGATGAGTTTGGAATTTGCATAAATAATTTTAGAAACTGAAAATTTTCTTTTTTGGTATGAAATTTAACTAAGGAATAGATATAAAGAATCGTAGAATTTATGCAATATATTTTAGTATATTTTGCAAGAATTTTATATAAATATTCTTGAAATTCGGTGCAATTTTTACCACTCTCAACGATTAAATTTGCAACATAATTTTCCTGAAATTATAGTTATAGTTCTATGCCTATAATGTTAAGCATCGTTTGCAATTCATTCGAAATACAACATGAACAATCGATTTGAAAGTGATTCATTTCGTAGTGTGACCACCATGAGAGAAACACTCGAAACTTGTACTTCAGCAGCAGAGTTCATAAAGTAAAGCCTTAAAAAATAGGGCTCATTCATGAGCAAATTCTACAACGAAAAGATCTAAGAGTCTATTTATAACTACGGCGGATGTTGTAGATATAGATGCACTTTAGACATGCATAGATGTGAAGCTTGTGACAACCGGTCGATAAAACCCACCTAAATCCTTACTGATTGCCAAAGTCCACCTCTTCTATTCTTGCTTCTCATTCCTCTCCCTTTCATGGCATTTCCCTTCAATATAAAAGAAAAAAAAAGCAAAGGAATAAACCGAGTCGAATGTAGTTTCCGATGAGAATTCCCTCAATAATCTTGCACTTCTTTCGGCATTATCGGTCGCCTTTGGATCATTGACGGCACTGCAATCCTTTTGTAAAGAAAAATAATTGCATTTTTCCTTCAATAATGAACTTGAGGAATATTTTCATTGATTTCTTTTATTATTCTTTATTTATTTCACTATTTTTCCCTCTTAAAATATGAGAGAAAAGGGGATTGTCCCTCACAATGTGTATACCCCACTCATCCTTACTTCCGTGGCAATTTCTCTCTAAAACCTTTGATCAGTTGACTTACTTCTTTACTTGTATTATTGATACTGTCAGTATTTTATAAGTCGAAAAAATAGTATTATAGCTCATCAAGAAAGGAACTGCTGCCTCTCCAGCGTAGAAAATAAACCAAAGTATAACAAACTGTTGAACGTTGAACTGTTTTCCTAGTTTACCTGCCTATACCTCCTTTTTTTTTAAAATTTTTATCGG
Source organism: Baylisascaris schroederi (assembly GCA_006503575.1). Taxonomy (NCBI): domain Eukaryota; kingdom Metazoa; phylum Nematoda; class Chromadorea; order Rhabditida; family Ascarididae; genus Baylisascaris; species Baylisascaris schroederi. Next base: position 427,432 of record QEWY01004124.1, on the reverse strand, counting down.
TTGTTTAGAGTGCTCTAAATCATACCGTTCTCTATCAATCCCTCCATCCCTCTTCCTTTCCCATACTCCACTCCCCCATTCCACTCTCCCCTCGAAATCCTCAAATCCACTATCCCCTTCAAATTACCTCCCCCCCCCCCCCCCCCCCCTTCCTGATCCACATAAATCAACACAAAGCGCTAGCCAAGTTCGTTGCCAACGCCAATGATGCAGTTGCGCAATCGATTTCACCAACGAAGGAGCTCGATGCGGCTAAACCTAATGGTCGCAGTTAGCTGGCTATCTTAGACACATTCGAAATACATGAGGCATCTCAATGCTATCAAACGAACTAAAATGCTAATAAAAAACATCACATAAATGAGCATAAGAAACGGGAAATAAACAAATAAAAAGACGAAATATTTTTATTTATATTATGGTTATATATGGATCGTTCTTGGATTTCACAATTATTTCTATATTAAGGATCGATTTTTTATTTGGATTCTTATGGCAGATATATTAATATCTTGAATTGTTTATTATCATCAGTACCTTTTTTTTCGGTAATTTATAATATATAAAATGGCGAAAACGCTAATTACTCGTATATGGACTACAAGGCAAATTTAATGCAGTCAGCGGACCGAATATTCAGTGATTCAATTTAATTATATGACATCCACACATGCATAATGCTCTTATGGGATAGTAGACATCATATCGATCGATTTCGAACGAATGAGAAGATAAATTTAAGCCAAATTTCCTATAAAGCGAAGAAACTTGAAGTATTTTTTCTTCTTTTTTATTTTTTATTTTTTATTTTTAAAGCAACAAAACATATTACTTCATAGTATTTAGGTTTAAAGAATTCGAAATTATAAAAATAGCCTATTAATGGTAATTGCACCGCTATATTCATTGCATTTGCTAGTCTTTTAGTTTTTGGATAATATCTGGTTTAATATAGTCATCACTATTTATAGAGAGTTCTTCACATTAGACCCACCACGTAGAAATTGTAATACTTAGAAAAACTCTAATTTATCAATGATTAAACGAATGATTTCGCTAAACAGATCGTAAATAATATAAGACAAATCGCATCTCTCCAATGTGTTGATCTTAAACGCCACTTTTCTTAAGCAAAATATCCTCAAACTTTAAATATTCAAACATCTAATCCCTATGAAATTAGAAATGAAATAAGAGTTACATAATATATAGACGCTGAAAATAAATTGCAAAAACCCATTTATATAATAAACGTAAAAGGAAGAGGAAACTTTTAGAGGCACTGATTTTGTGACAGCTTCATATTTTGTCCAGATTACACCTCACAGAAATAAACCCTGAATTGTGGACGTCGAAAATTTTTTGAATAGCATTTCTTATTATAATTTCCTTGACCAGCTGGTTGTCAGCAATTTTTTTATAACTCGTCGAATACGGAAAACCGATGAAGATCACTATTGCTGCTTTATCCTTCAGCATGGATCTGTTATTGTTTATCGTGTTTTCCCGTCAGCGAATATAAAGACACCTTCCGGTTGCACATTCCATCCATTTTGTCATTCGATGATATCAAACGGACAATAAGATGGTGTCTTCGATTGCGACACATTTCGCAACTAGATGGACTATTGATGTAAAGCCTTCTCCAAGCAATTCACTTTCGTCCGTATCGCAACAGGAATTCGGATTGCCAATTTCATTCTATTCCGTACCGAAACAGCAATCCGGATTGCCAATTTCATTCTATTTCGTACCGCAACAAGAATTCGGATTGCCAATTTCATTCTATATTTAGACCTCAATGTAGAGAAAACGATTATAGATGATCGTAAATAGATTTTTGTCCATCAGACATCATCGTCGTAGGTTTTGTGGAGAACAAGTTAGAACTACCGCTCTACAAACACAATTATATATGCATGGACTAACGCCGACATGACGTCGGTGCATTGCTTTTGTGTGTGTGTGTGTTTTTTTTTGTTTTTTTTTTGAGAAATAACGAATAAAAAACTAACTGAAGAAAGAAAATAGCAAATGCAGTAGCATATCGATCCCTTAGTTTGTCTTTATATTCTTCGAATAGGTTCAACATTTCGTATAAATGATCGAGATTATGAAATGATCTCCCTTCATAGCTTTGTGCTAGCTTACTCCACCATTTCTCCTGAAATATAACTCCATAATTATTCAATGTTTCTTCGTTGATTGCTTTTACTCTTATTTCAATCTCAATTCCCATCTTTTTTTGCTTCTCTTACTTATCCACTCCCTTCCCACCATTTCAGGCAAATCCTCGGGTAGACTTTGTGGCTTTCAGAAGCTTGCGATTTCTATCACTTGTCATCTAACAATAGTATTTCTATAGTTTTCAATGGAATTAAAAAAATAACTTAGATTTTCTCAATATTATACAACGATAAAATAATAATTATACTCCATAATATGGCGGAAATTTCACATAATTAAAACTATTTATTTTATTTATTTATCTTCATCAATTAAATACATAATTTTTCATAAACAAACAAAAGTGAGTATAATATTAGGTATTTAAAATTTCACTATGAACGATAATGAAATATCTAGCAAATATAAATGCAAAGAAAAATTCACACAGTACAATTATATTCGTATCGATATTTTCTTAAGAAGTTTGGTTTTTTATGTTTCATTTCTTTCTTTTATATTTTATATTTTAATCATCCGAAATTTTGTTGCAAAATTTTTTAATTTCAAAAAATTTTATTTCCGTTGGAAAAGATGAAAGATATGAAAGAGATTCGTGATCTTCGAATTATTTTCAACATTAAATCGAATTCTTTTTCATTTTTGTAGAAGAAAAAAAGGGATTAATACCGATCTTTCCNTTTTTTTTTGCAAATTCAATCATTTCTCCATTGCTTAGTTGATTAGTTGATAACTTACCCTATAAAATTTATCAGTTATTTATTGACTCCTCATGGATTATTTATTGATTTATTGATTGATTATTGATTTATTGATTAATTAGGTGACCACGTCGTCGATTAACTGAAAATATTATTTCTTATTTATTTAAAATAATTTTCATTTAACTTTCTGATATTGTAGTAAAGATCAATAAACTATAAAATAAAAAAAAATAAATTCATAGAAAAGTTTCTGCATAAAATTTCAATTAATTTAAATAATATATTCAAATACCTTGAGTGGAATGGGTAAGAACGTCGTTAGGTCACACCATTTCCTCTCGAGATCTTTGCGTACATCAACAACCGTCGCGCATTCGCCCATTGTAACGTCTCTGCCCCCTATTGCCCGCATAGATTCGATATTCTCGCCTAAGCCATACATTTGTCTCTCTCTTTCATTCTCTCTCTCTTTCAATGTCTCTTCTCTCTCTTAATTTTTCTATCTTTCTCTTCTCTCTTTCTTTCTCTAACACCTTTTTTAAGCTGCAATTCTCGAAATTATCTATTTTCCTCTAACTTCTTTTTCTCTGAATTTTCGGTTGAGTCTATATATCTTTTTGCTTTTCTCGTTTATACTTCTTATGCTATTTGTTCATTCTCACTCTCTACTAGACTTCTTCCCTAATCTTCTTGAAGCTTTGCGTATGTCTAGGAAAAATACGTGACAGCGCCCTGCTAGAATTTTTTTGGGAGGATTGCATTCAGACTACCCATCATGCTTGTGCTAATGGTCACCATTGCCACTTCCTTGCATAGACAATCTTTTTTTTTTGTGGCGTTCACTCCTCATTCGATCGGCTGGTACTTATTCAAAATGACGTCATGCCCATTCAAAATGACGTCATTTTTTTTGCAATTGCCACTTTCACATTTCATCATCTAAATGGAAAATTTGCGGCATCGCCGATATTGTTGATTTCGGAAGTTCTTATGTCGAAATCCATCAATCATCATAGTCGATCATATTTCAATTTAAAATTTACCGTTTTATGCAATCGGAAGCGTTTTCTGGAATGAGAAGAGGATATAAAATCGGATCGACGATACCCCACGTTAAGCACTTATTCATTTAGCCATAAGCGCCTATAAGTATGAGCAAATTGGGGTCAAATATTAGTGACGTTTAGTATGTCTCCTGTAAATTCCTATTATTGAAGGGTGGAAAATTTAAGAAAGAGGGCAGTTTGGTAGGAGGGGATGGGGTTCTATGTTGTAGTGGTGGTGGGAGGAGGGGGAAGGGGAGGGGGTTAAACCGGCAATCCCGAAGATTATAAATTCTAAGCGCGTTGCAAAATTTATTTACTTCACAAGTTTGCTAAATGCAAGCATTTCTTAGTGATATAACTATTGATCATCTTTCAGACGATTTAAGTTACCTTTGAAATGGGAAAAATAAACAAATCAACAAGTACCTCTCATTAAATGCTATTACCGTATCACCTCGAATAGAAGCCTCTATATTTAGTTTCAACCTATACCTCTACCTAATTTCTACCTTTACTTCAAAAATCATAAAATTTCTACCTATATTCATTCCCTCTCCCAAATTTACCTAAATAACGCATTCAGAAGCAGAGCATAAATCAATTTTTCTCAAATTTCATTAATAGGAGAGGTACATAGATACGACCTTTAAATAATACATTTTCAACAGAAATTTGCATAAGAAATATATGCAAATTTTTTTTGTCAGTTACAGAGAGTTCATTGACCACCATAAGGCATAAAGCATAAATACGAGTGATATTTGCCGATCACTGTAATTCGAGAAAGTTTCCTTTAGAAATCCGAGACGCCGACGTGATGCATCGACGGCGGTATCTACTCTTCAATTCTTTTTTCTGTGTCAATTTCGCTCATAGGGGGAGGGAAGGGGGAGCGGCAGAGGGAGGATACTAAGGGGTCGTCTACATAACGATGAGGTAAGGAGAACAAAACCTCTTTCCCTTTTTCTTTACCTCTCTCTTTGCCTTGAATATGCTCAAGCAATAAGCATACGTTCTATGAAAAAACCACACTAATTAAGATTGTAATTCTTTTGAAGTATACATCAATGAGTTTATCTCTTCTCTCTCTCGCTGCTCTCCTCTTCCTTTCTTTCTCTCTCTCGAAGTGATTGCTAAATTTCAGTGGGCTGTGTAAAATGAAATTAGAATTTTTGTGCGAATATCCTATGTTCTTGCAGAAAGAAAAAAAAACGAGCGAGAAAAAAGGGTTTTTCGAAAGTGAAGAAGAAAGCTTTGAAGGAAATCATTGAGAAGGGTACGAGCTCTAGTCGTTGCACTTCCTTTCCGCTATCTATTCCAATCTTCGTTTCCCTAAGGATATTCGAATCGTCGTTGTTATCCGCCAAACAAATAAGCGAAAATAGCTGCACTGAAAGGTGATAATATTCCTTTTTCCACTTATCAATATTATCAATTTTGATTAGTAACCAAATTATTGACTAACCTTTTATTACGTTGTTAACTGAGCGGAAAATTTTTTAATAGGTTTTTTAAAAAAATCTACTAACTGGTTACCTCTCAAGAACAATCTATGAATGGAATCCAGGTTCTATATGGATTTCATATTGTGTGACTGACAGCCGGCTGCATATAGGGACCGAACGTAAGCAAAAGCCAGGAGCCGATAATCGTCTGTTGCTGCTGATATGTAAGGGTACAAGCGACGAAGAAACAACAGTCCTCCAAACACTACTGGAACCAAAGGCATACAAACAGGCCGAATCCCCACTTATATAGGCCCACAAGTATCACCTAGTCGATCAATGACATGTGAAGAACAATCTACTGTGGAAGTAAATATGGTTACTGTAGTGCTGAATCACAAGTGAGTACCTCGGATCGGCTCTTCGATACCGTATCAAACCCAAATCTCATCACTTCTTCAACAATCATCCAAAAGCAAATAGCACTGCACCATGTAGAATGTACGCAGCTAATTAGGAAGTTTGTTGGAATAACTGCTATTCGGCTGCTACAGTCTCCCCAGGTCCTGAAGTGCTTACAAGGATACGGTAAGCATTATTTCTTACTTTCCCTTTGATTTCCTATGTAACTTTAGTTTTGTGTTTGCCATCAATAATTGCCTGTCTATTTGTGCACATCGAAATTTTTCTGTGTACAAATTCGGGTATGGATAATTTTGTGCTTTCATAAATTTGCATCTTCAAAGCGTATATCGATGGGGTCTTGTCTGAGTACTTGTCTGTCTGTTTTTGTCTGCCAATTTGTCTGTCTCTTCGCCTAACATTTCCAACTCATCAATTGATAAACTTAAAGTTTCAACTTAAAGTTAAAAAATTTAATAATATAATTTTGCGCGAAATATCGATGCATTTCGCAATCAAACCCATCATTAAGAAGTTTTACTCTTACTTCATCTCAAAAAAAAGATTATTAATTAATGAGTGATTTTTGCAAACGGTCGGTCATGTTAAATTTTTGCGAGCGGTCGGTTGAATTAAACTATCGCCGTATTATTATTTACAATTTTAATATTTATCCTATTTAGAAAAATATGCTGAATCCTTGAAATCCCAGTCAGAACCTTAGATAAGGACCTCCCACAAAACTCATTACCCTTTTGGATTTGGTCACCTATTCCTACCGGTAACAATATTTCCTCACTTCGCTTTTCACCATAAAATTTTTGATAATTTTTCTTCCGGTAAAATCAATAATACATCTTGTTGTGAAATTTCCATTCCGTGTAAAAAATTTCCCAAAAAGGTCGGCAATCATTTATGCAATATCATTTAAATGTTAATTTCATGTATCTATCGGTTATTAAGTTGAAGGTGTATTCAGGAACATTTTCACCATTAGTAGATCCAAGTATATTTCACCAGCTAAGATAATAATAAGTGAAGCAATATTTCTAGAGGGAATCCCATATGTGGATTCAACCGTCATAGACGATGCGAAAATTGGTACTTCCAAAATATTTCGGTCGTCCTTCAATTGGACTCGCTTTATTTGGATGTGCGAATCGGCCTTTCTATCATATCTGTGTGTTTCCCGATAGGGCACTTGGACGTCGCTCCGAAAGCAATATCCTCGAACAGGTTCCACTTATATTTATTATCGTATTTATGTCTTATTTATTAAGGAAATTCATCACCCCTTCTTCTATCTATTACTTCCACTTTATATCTTTACATCTCCTGTAGATAATACTATCAAACGAACTTCCAAATTTAGAAATTTTTTCTTTAAAACGAAATTTTTAACTGTTTTCCTCAAAAAATTTCAGATTTTGCTTGCATTCACTGCGCAGGTAAACCCGCTTCTGCCCTCCCCTCCCTCCCTTATTCGAAATTTGCATGTACGCAGGTTGTCTTTGGTACTCGTAATGTTATTAATCAAGGTGGTTATATATTTCATGCACAGTAGTTCCTTGCAATAGTTTTGCATTATTTTAGCTTTCCGCTAAAATTTCTAATGCTTTATTCGAAGAAATACGACTAAAATGCGTCATATTCTCTTGATTGTATTGTGAATCAAGCTGGTGCAAAACCCGATGGTTGATGACATCAACGATATATTCATGCAGAATATATCCACATAGCTATTGAATCATACGATCCTGTTATTAGAATTACCGAATTAGTCGTAGACTTTTATTAATTTTGTTTTTCTTATTTTTTTAGGTGGGTACATTTGATCCATTGCCAAACGTACGTAACGAGAAACTTGTTGCATTGAATATTGGTAGAATCAAATATTGGATCGGCGAACGTAACGCTCATATATCAGTACCCGTTCTTGAATTGCTAGGTATGTTATCGTTTAACAATTTACTAATAAAAAAGTAAATAAGTAAAACAAGAATAAGCTTTAAGGATCGACATCATAGAAATATAGTAGAGAAAATAGAGATTTATTTATTCAGCAGAAAATGAAATACCTTACGGGCAGAATAAGAACTTACTTCAGTTTGATGCAATTTCCTTGGTCGTATCCTATTTTATCATTCTTTTATATTATTGATGACGTGAGGAACTAGAGAAAGATGAAAGTACTTATAGTAATGTGAGTTGTTAATATTTGATAATATTATTTCGCATAGAATATGCTCAATTCGATCATATATTCCACACACATTGAAAACGGTTTTGACATAATGAAGTCCTCTTTACAATGCTGTGATGGATAGTATTGAACTGTGATACCACTGTAAGGTTTTTAGTAGTATTCGTTATTCAACAAGCAAGTGAAATCCGGCTTTATTTATTTATTTATTTATTTATTTATTTTTTTATTTATTTATTTATTTATTTATTTATTTGAAGATTTCTACCTCATATTTTTTGCATTTTAGGTCTCTCTGGATTATTTCCGATTCACCCGAAAACGTTTATTCGTGCTCGGAATTGTCGAAAGCTAGCCGAATCTGCTGCACAACAAGCCGCTTTGAAAAAAGAGGCAGAAGAAAAGGCAAAAGAAGAAAAGAAGGATACACAGGAGCGCAAAACAGGTGGAAAGGAGGAGGCAAGAGGCTCTGAGAAGGAACAGTTAAAAGAGGCAAGGAGTGAAAGTGAAGATAAGCAACTAAAAAGAGAAGAGGCTAAAGCTGAAAAAACAGACGAAGGAAAAGAGGGATTTGACTCAAGGACAGAGACAAAACCTTTAAAGAAAATCAAAGAAAACTCAACGAGTAAAAATTAAGATATAATGCGAGGAATAATACAAGAAACTGGATGGCCATTGCCAAATATCACTCATATATTCCTTCATTTATTAATAAGTTTAATGATTTTTTGTATGAATTGGTCATTAATATTTGCCTCATGTCCAGATGATGTAGAAATTTTTAAACGGGTCGATTTGGATGTAGAACATTTGCGGGACCAATTGAACTATTCAGTAGAGCGTGATACTATGGTATGTGATGATCTACAATTGCTATATCCGAAGATATATTCAGCGCCATGTGAAGATGCCGATTTAGATGTGACTATTTCGTCGATTCCTATCCTACCGAATGGTACTAATATGTGAGTTTTTCATCGTATTCTGCTTTGTTTTAAAAGAATAGTTGGTCGATAGAAAGCGGGGGGGAGGGAAGGGGAAGATGGGTATCGGGGAAATTGTAGGCTGTCGAGTCCGTCTGAGTGCCTATAAGATCGGGTGATTGCAGTAAAGGCATTCATTTTCGCTATTTTAATAGTAATTAGTGAGCTTTATTCCTCATGGTCTCAGTTCAACTTTTGCTCTTTGCAAAATCTTAAGCGCTCAGTTGGTGACCCGAACGAAGGACGGGGGAGTGAAAAAGAAGAGAGAGAAGGGAGGGAGGAGGTGAATAGTTGAAAAATATGTACCCTAAAGTTTTTAATTTGAATCTACATTTTCTTTTCCGTTCTATTTACTTCTTCCCTTTCTTCCTCTTTATATTTGAGTATTTGTTTTGGTCATTTGATATTTTATTGATGCAGAATGAGTTTATTTGTCTCAATGAAGATATAACTCAACGAATGAGTTTTTTTTAGTTGAATAAGGAATATCAGCAAAAAATGTTTTTTTTAAACTAGAAATTTCTTTCTTGTTTGAGTGGGCATATTGAGCATGTTGGGTGCCTTTCAATATACTATCAACACAACGTAAATATTTCCTCACTACTCTCAATGCTCATGAATTTTAAATACCCACATATTATGGTCCTTAAAATATATTAAACGCTTATAGTTGTTTCCATCTATATTTTCGTAGTCTTTTAATTGTACTCTGCTATTATTGCCCTTTTTTTTGCAGTTTACCTTACGTGAATTTGAATATTTCGGCATTGATTCATACACCGTGTTCGCATGTATTTTTTCGTTTGCAATGTCTGGAGGCACCGGATCACGACGACCAATATTGCCACGATCATGACGTTACTTTCTTAATTATTATCAGCCGTTGCTTATTTATTTTTACTCCTTATTTTCAGGTCCTGAAAAAAATGGTTTGGGGGGATATATATATATATATATATACAGAAAGTCACTAATTAACTTTTGCATTCTCCTACGATAACTGTTTATGATCTAGAGTATAGATGATTGCTATAGAAATGCTAATTTCAGCTCTTCATTCGTTGTGACGATTCCACTAGAAACGCAATTGCACTCGTCTATTGCTCAATTTTATAGTGGAGAGTTATTCAATCCCACCGATTGGTCTCCGCTTGTTATTGTTGATCTCACGCCTATCGATGTTAGTGATACATTGTTATTGATGTGTTGACGATTGGACTCAATATTCGGACTAATATTTCCTTCAGAATCCGTCAAAATTTCTTAAAGGTGGATATGAAGAGGTCAGAAAGAAGAGACGAAGAGAAAATTTTTGCGAGGGTGGATGAGAAGGTAAAATGAAGAATGGAGAGGAGGATATCAATGAGAAGAAATGAGGCATAGGCCAAGCGGATAGCCTTAGGGTGAACGGGCCCGATATTTGTTGCATTCAGATGTGTGGCAGCAATCTTCTTAACACAGTGATATCGTTCTTAAGTCTTCTTATTAGCAAGCGATAGCGTTCTATCCGTGCTATCCAATTCATTCACTGCTATCATCCAATATTTTTCGACTTTGTGGTTCAGTTAGTAAGGAAGATAAAGGAAGATTTGTTGTTATGTATATCCCAATTTGAACTCAGTCAGCAAAAAAAGCAGTCGATTGACGTTGAAAAGGAAGCAATAGCTGGAAGAACGGTTTAAAGAGGCCATGTGCGTGGTTGTGGCTTTAACTCAGTCACACCTCTGACCATTTCAGCTATTTTTATTCTTAGCTGGAATTAATCTAACTTTTTTTCTCAGTGTTGCTGTGAACGTCATATATTGCTCGTATATAATCGTCGTTGAAGTGAATACTGCAAAAAAATTTCAATGCATCAGAAATTGCAATTTTATTTCGTCTTTAATGTCATTAAAAATGTCTAAAATGCTGAATTCGATTCGTTAGGAGTGAGTGATGTTAGTGCAATATTATAGAAAATTGGATTGGAGAGGGGAATATTGATGGAGTGATGCCCGTGGCTAATCTTTTCCAATATGGCCATATGTGAGTTGATGGAAGGATGTTCGGCTGCTTTTTTAGTCGTAATAATGAGACTAAGACAAATTTGTAGCCATCTATGTTTACTTAATGTGTGCTTTCCTGTTTCCATCTTGTTGTCTCATTATCAGCTCACCCTTAAAGCTTATCAGAGATTATCAAATAGCCCCATTGGTGGATATTGTTATAAATAGTGTAATTTTCAATGAGCAATGCGCTGGCTGTACGGTGATCGCAGATGGTTTCGATTCGTTTCATATGTTATTAATAAGAGCGTTTCGACTGCATTGCCAATTTCATTCGTCACAATTCAATATGTCTCCGTCGAGATATATTGTTTTATCTTTCATTTCCACTTTTTAGACATTTTGCCATTCGTGTCCGCTATCACTGAGAGGAAGGTTTATTTGTTTAGTTATTGAAAATAATATTAACTAATTAGTATATATCGAGTACTGACTATTGCCTTAATATTCCTTAAGATATGGACGATAAGAAAAGGGAAAGAGGGAAGGATTGTGGAAAGGAGGTCAGGTAGAAAGGTTTCCCTTTGATGATGATTATCATCGTATAAAATTTTTCCATGAAAAGAGATGCACAGCTGGCTTTTTTTTTTTTACAAAGAAAAACAATTTTTACGAAAAGATTGGGGAATATTCGATTGGAATTTTTTTTTTTTTTTTCGTAATAGGAGATGATTCTAAATTACGCATTATACACGTTTTTGAATTTTTCTTTGTTAGGATGAGAGCATCGGGAATTTACTATACGATGTAAGTGTATTTCTTATATTTTTAATACCTTCTTATAAGGTAGAATTTCTTTTTTCCTTCTTCTTCCTTCTCTTTCTTTTCCTTTTCTTTCTTGATTTCTTCTTGCACCCTTTTTTTTGTCATCCTCTCTCACACCGTTTTCGTGGTTTTTTCCACTATATTTTCGCTACCCTCTCCCTCCCTCACTTTCCCCTGTCTTTAGCATCTAATTGTCATTTATATATTATTAAAATTATTATTATTAAAATTGTTGAAATACGGCGGATATGTCGTAGTTGATGAATTTTATGAACTGAACAGAATGTTGTTCTCTAATCTTTAGATGGAAAAATGGAGAAATAGGAAAGGTGGGGGAAGAGATGATATAGAGGCAAAATAAGATGCATTCATTGCGCAATTGAATGAAAATGCATTAAAAGAAATGACTTTTCGATTAGATTATCAAGTGGAATTTTCGAGAGCTATGAGTTTTAATTTAGCTGAAACGCTTTATTAGTTGTGCGTTTTTTTTTTCGAAATATTGATTCTTTTTTCATGAGATAATTTCTATTTTTATTTGAAATTTCTATTTTCATTTGAAGATTTGTTTGTTTGATAATTCTCGACGGGATTTTCTTCTTCCAATTGGGAAAAAATTTTTTTCTTTAGCTTTAACTTGTCTTCCATTCGCACAATAATTTAATTTTGTTGTCGCGTATTCTCAATTCACTTTTCTTCCGCTTTACTCGAAAGTAATACCGCTGATTGGACGGAATGTTTGAGTTGACAATGTAGTTATCGGTTGTGTTGTTGGATATTGGACTGCTATTGATTTCGCATTGATGAGTGTGGGTAATAAGGCTCTTTTACACTGTCTTTGTGGTACCCATTATTTTGGGCTAAAAGTTTATAGATTATACGAAATATAGATTATAGATTATTATACAATTTTATAAATTATGTAAAAAATTAAAAATATATGTATTTTGGAGAGAGAGAGAGAGGGAGAAAGGGTGATAGATGAGTCGACACCCTCCGATCGCTAGAAAGGTAATCAACACTTAATTTTGGTACCTCTAATTCGGAAATATTCACCCCCCCATCATCTATCCTTCTTCTGCCCACTATGCTATGCAGTGATAACGTTGAATAAACAGGTGATTATTTCAGGTGTGTTATTGCTAGCGGCATTGATAATGTTAGGTGCATTGATATATGCACGTGTCTCACGTTCACGTTGTCGTCATGTCGAACGTGATATTGTACTCACGCAACGACCAACTATATTACTGATCTATACCGATGATTGTGCTGCACATTCGGCGTGTATTTTAGCTTTAGCGAAATTCTTGGAAGATTCTGCGAACGCTATCGTACATATCGATCAACTAGAATTGAACACTGCAGGTTATTCGTTGATTATTGATAATTGTTGTATATAGTTTATTATAATATAGGGAATCTTCGAGGTTTGTTGCCGTAGTCTATTTCCACCACTCTCCTTCATTTTCTCTGATCGGATATAAATCACGATCACTTTTGGATGAGGGTATTTACCTATTTATTGATATTATTATTGGGGATCTCGCTGTTGGATATTTTATAGATTTTTCTTTGTTAATTGTGTTTGCCGAATTTTTATTGAACCTCTTCGATGTGTTATGAGATCGTCTCACTCGTTTTTTTAAAAAAAAACTATAAAGTCTCTTTATTATTGATGTTTTTAGAGGTGAATGCTGTTCGGTTATCTAAGTGGAATTTTAAAATTTCTAGTCGTGTGGATGCGAAATTTGAAGGGGGATTTATTTAGGTCAAAGTTCAATTTTTAATTGCATTTTTTGACTAATAGTTATGAAATTCTACTTGCGCATACGAACATTGCTTCTAATTATCTGAAAATTATAAGTGAACGCTGTCGAGGTTCACTGTCCGAATGGAACGATCGTTTTGTTGCTCATTTTCTTTAGATATGACTCCTTTTTTTATATTAGTCAAAGAGATAAAGTTTTAGCATCCGGAATGAACGGATCATCGTAATCGGATACTCACCGGAATCCGGTAATAATTTGAATGTTGAGGAATTATAATTAAAGTAAGATTGATTAAAGGTGTAATTCCAACACGTTGGTTGGTGGATATGTTTGCAAAATCGAAATTCGTGATTGTGATCTTTTCTGAAGGATCTCAGTTGGTTCTTGAAGGGAAGACACTTCAATGTGGCCGTCCATTTCCGGATTTGTTTGATACCGCCATCAATCATGTTATATCGGTGAGCTAATCTTTCCTCGTTTCCTTTCAGATTTTTATTTTCTTTCGCCATTGGTTTATTTTCTTCGGACTCATACTATTTTTAAATGATTTTTCATTGAAGCTTATTATTTGCAAAGAATAGTGTAATAAATACTTACGTGAATATCATTAACAGGTATAGATAAGCAATTGGCACCTTTTTGCGCTTGACGGAGGGTGATTTATTAAGTGTCAGATGCCTATGATGCTCGTAGAACACAGGTGTTTCTTCAATAGTGTTGGTGTTATTGATGGCAGCCATGTTGTTTTTTCTCGCATTATTATTGTCGTATTTAATTTTCATAGAAAATCCACCAATGCTTGCATTTCGGCTTCCATTAGCTTCACGTTGAGAGTATGCAAATATAACTTGTCATTGTTTGAAGTTTTCGATATTCTATCAAAAATGTTTTCTAAACTATAGATTCTGCAGGAATTGAATCAACATATTGCATCACAACGAGCTACTACATCACGTGTGATTTGTACACGTTTCATATTCTTGCATATGTCTTATTCACCGTCTTCGGTTATTCCACCAAATATTGCCGCATTTCCTGTTCGTATCTTATCGATCCCTGCACAGGTAAGCGCTTATATAATTTATTCATTTTTTATTTTATTTTATTTAACAATAATTTATTTATTTTATTTGATTGATGAAAGTTGCAAAGAAAAGTGATTGAAGCGACTAGAATTATTAACGAGATGACTCGACGTTGATTGGTTTTTTTTGTGGATTGATTCTGTGGCATCCGATCTACTTTGCTTTTTCACTAATTTGACGCAAAATGATCGCTTATAGTTGAATTTGCCATCACATTTCCACCATTTTTGCTTGTTCTTTGTTGTTAATGATAAATGTGTTGGTTATAGTACTAATATTTCTCAAAGTTAATAACTAAGAGATAGAGGTAAGTTAGGTACAAAGTGAATTTCGAATTAATTTCTTTTACTAGGCCATGGGAATTCGTGTTCTTCCCAAATTCCCTTCCCACATTCGATTATTTAGCTCTGTACCGGCTCCGGAAGAACTCTTCTCTTCCGCGATTATTGCTCGTCATAGGTTTTCGGCACTCATTCACGTTGTCTAAATGCACAAAATTCTTACAAGGCATTCCCTATGAGTGGGCAAGGAATCGTGGAGTTGTCGTTGGTGGTCTGCTGTCATATCTGTAGGCACTTCGAGAACTCCTCATTGTTGCACCAACAGGGATTTGCATTGTTGAGACTTTTTTGGTGAACTCTACGCTAAGGTATTCAGATATGTGCTGCATATTTTTATGGGTAAAAAGATATGAGTTGAGTAATTTTTTTTCAGATTGGGGAATTGATAGCACGTTTACATGAGCAGCCGATTGGTTCACAGGTAGTACATCAAGCTGATACAACTAATCTGGAAAGTGCCATTGAGGAGGTACTTGCATTCAGACGCTCGAATCCATCATGGCTAGAGAATCGAATCGCACAAAACATAGATAAGGTTAATTCTCGTTTGCTTTACTCGCTTTAATCACAGCATTTTTATTATGTGGAGAATTACGTAAAATTGAACTTTCATCTTTTTCGCTTTAACGCTTCCACTTCCCACCAAATCCACATATTCCTTAGCATCTCCCCTTATCCCCTCATCCCTCCCCCCCGCCCTCCTCTGACCCCCTGCCTTCCTTCCCAAAGTTCACCTCTCAAGTACTGTTTTTTTTTTCAAATTTGCATCCATTTCGTCTAGCAGGTTTCAAAAGATATATGCAAAAACATGTGTGTGTGATGACTGTGCTAAGTGAAGTCAAAGTGCAGTGAGTTGTGATGTTGTTGCTAATTTGCAGCGGACTGCATTGTCCTTAGTGATAATAATCAACGAATTTTGCTTTTTACCGCTTCTGTTTTTACTTTGCAATTTTGTTCTGTTGCATGCATATATTACTTGTGTTTAGACTTATTCCACTCAAAAGTTACTGAATCTGTTTCGTCATAAGAAAGGGAAAGTGGAAAGGGGGAGGGAGGGCAGGTGCAGGGAATATGGCTTTTTTCATATGGCTTTAACCGCAAGCATAGTCTTCAGCACTAAGCAGTAGCGTTATATGTGGAAATTGGAATTAGAATGTTTTTGGTTTCTATTTATTCATTTTATTCATTTTCCTATTTTAAATAATAGTCACTTCCATCGAGGGTTATTCTGCCCCTATTTTAAGGATTCAGATAGAATGAGTTTCATATTCTTTGATCCTCTTTTAGTAGAGTTTCTCATTTAATGATCAAGTACTTCTACGAAAGTATGGTAAGAAATTCTAGAATTGGTGTTTATCTACAGGCAGTGAGACCAGATATTTCATCGTTGCCATTGAGTGAACCGCAGTCGTTGCCCTCATTCGATGAGCAGATTCGAATGGCACGCGATTTCAATATTGAGCCACCGGATGTCGAACCAAATTTGGTTTGTTTCCTTTTTTAACTATTGTTTTATCCTCTTTTTTTTCCAGAATCTTTCATTCATTTGTTTGTTCAGTAAAACTTGAACTATAATATCTTTCATATGCTCAAGTTTGTATCAGGTGCTAATAATGCAGTTAATTACTTTGTTTTAGTCGATTCCATATTGGATGAATACTTTTATGAAACGGTGGTGGATAGGAGGGGAAGGCGAGGAGGGGGGCGGAGAGGGGAGGTGGTCTTAACGTGTTTCAGGATTGCTTCCCGCATGAAAAGAGATTTTTAGTCCAGAGTAACTGCATTCCTGTTCCTTCTCGTTACTGTTTTCTTTCCTCATTCATCATTAACGAAAAACCTACACTCCCATGAGTAGAACTCGGCTCGTCTTGAAAATGAGAAAATACGGTCATGATCGGGTTGGGGGATGGTTCGTGTGGCAGCTCTTCGATCATCGTTTTTCTCATTCCTTTCTTCCTCGACATCCGTCTGTCATATTCCGTTGTGTTCCCCGTTTGTACCTTGTTATATCTTTGAGATTTTACCAATCCTTACTTATAAAAACGTTGCTGAACTTGGGTAAAAGGTGTGGCTGGCAACACGGCATCGAATTTGGCGTCTCCGTTGCTGATACTTAACCATTAAGCTGTCTCTTCACATGATTACCTGTTCTTTCGATTATTAATGCATAGTTTTTCTTAATTGTTTTAGGAGAGTGGAATTGGCGTAGACGAATCACGCTTTGCACTAATTGGGTCACCAGATGATGAGTCCGACTCTAACTGAAGGACTATCGACCATCTTCGAGCTTTTGCACTCTCACATCGAAGTTTTGGATTGTTCCCGACGAATTAAGAGAAGTTTATACACTTAAGCAATAGTGAGGAAGGCAATGCTTCGTTGCTTGGATTGTTTAGATTTCGATGTAGTCATCACCCTTCAGAATGATATTTTATTTGGCGGATATGTCCATTGTGTGGTGCATGTTTTAATCATTTAGAAGTTATAGAATGTTTTATTATTATATTTTTATGGCTGAATCGGTGATTGATCGTTGAGAAGACATGTTATAGAATTCGATTAATATCATCTATCCGGGTTTTGTGGATCTATAAAACCGGATGTGGCATTCTGAGTTATTTTGAGTTTGAGAGTATATATCCTTTAACATTGGTTGTTTCGATTCCACATTTGCAACACACAATGCAATCATTCATTCATAACCACGTTCGATGGATAGTGAACTATAGGTTTTCATGTTTTTATTTCCTCAATAGTAGTTGTAATAATAAAGGGGATACTGTACAAAAAGAAAGGCACAATAAGGTCACAGTATCGTTTAAGTAAATAGTGAAACGGTCGCATTAATTCCNGGTCATTAAAAGCTGGCAGTAAATGGGTTGGTCTTATTTGAGGTTATCAAATGTCATTTTATCAGCTGGCAATAAATGGGTTGGTCATTAAAAGCTGGCAGTAAATGGGTTGGTCTTATTTGAGGTTATCAAATGTCATTTTATCAGCTGGCAATAAATGGGTTGGTCATTAAAAGCTGGCAGTAAATGGGTTGGTCTTATTTGAGGTTATCAAATGTCATTTTATCAGCTGGCAATAAATGGGTTGGTCATTAAAAGCTGGCAGCAAATGGGTTGGTCTTATTTGAGGTTTTCAAATCTCATTTTATCAGCTGGCAATAAATGGGTTGGTCATTAAAAGCTGGCAGTAAATGGGTTGGTCTTATTTGAGGTTATCAAATGTCATTTTATCAGCTGGCAATAAATGGATTGGTCATTAAAAGCTGGCAGTAAATGGGTTGGTCCTATTCGAGGTTATCAAATGCCATTTTGTCAGCTGGTAATAAATTGGTTGGTCATTAAAAGCTAGAACATTATGTGTTTTGTATATTAATTGATTTCGCACATACTCCTGAGCTTTATTTGTTGGGTTTTATGCTAATAGTGGGCATGTTGGTTTTGATTTCGATTATGCCAAGAAGATTGCAGCTTCTGGGGAGTGGGGGGATAATTTTTTTTTAGATCTAGACTTTCGAGGAAAATTGAGTCGACTATTCGAACTGATTTTCTAACTATAGTTCCCAAGAGGAATTGAATCGGCTGCTGGATTATATCCACAATTAATTGGAATTCTTTGTATAAATATTTAGTGTCTCATGTATGTGATCGTTGCGAAGCACGATTCGATCGTTTCGTTCAGCTAAGAACACATATGGGATATGCACATAAAACAAAGCATCAATGCCATTTATGTGCATATTCGTCAAGTGTAAAGGCCGAATTACGCAAACATATAGTGGCAAATCATGAGAATGGAGTAACATGTACCATCGACGGATGTAATATCACTATTGCATATAATAGGTCAGTTGTTTCCTTTTGTCGTCTCTTCTCCCCCAATTCTTTCTATCGTTTAGTTCGGTAAAGAAGTTTTGCATTATTGATTTACTTTAAACATTGATGTTGTACATTTTAAGGATATCCTTCATGCTAAAATCTACTATACTTTCTTCTGTTAACTTTTTTCTTTGTTGGTGTACTATTTGTTTTGTTGTTTGTTTGTTTTGTTTTTTTTTTCAGGAACGATTGCAGGTGGTTATCTTTGAAATAGAACTGAAGAAAATTTATTTGCTCGTTGATAATCTAAACGGAAGTTGCTTTTAGCAAGAAAACATAGAGAGGATGGGAAGATTCCTTCACAGTGTCCCAACATTTTCGAAAGATATTCGGTATTTTCAGTTGCTAAGCACAAATGCCGTGGAAAAATGTATGCACATTTCCTTGATCATGTGCAGCAGTAGGTGTGGTAAAGCATATGGTGGTGAATTTGAATGGCCAAATAATTAGACTTCCTAATAGGTATATCTATATCTATATCTATATCTATATCTATATCTTTGAAGATTGAAAAGGCATATCAGAGAGGTGCATTGTCCGGATGCGAAGAAAAGGTCTACGATAGCCGATGGTCATCATTCAACAGAAAGGCTAAGTTATGGAGGCACACCGACTGACGATAATGGTTCATCAACGGAGAAACCCTTAGATGAACAACCAAATATATCTAATTGTGATGAATCAAACGTATCGATAGCATGCGAAGCTCTTAGCGATGGTTTGCATTATTTGATTGAATTTTTAGACTTTTATTTAGTGAATGAGGGAATTCTAAAGTTTGATTTCTGTTTTTTTTTATTATTAGATGTTTTTTTCTATTAGTGGCGACATTCGTTGAAATTGTCACTTTAATTGTAACGAGGTGATGGCATTTTGAAATCTTGGAATGTAACGCAAGGGGGAGGGGGGGGAGAGATAGAGAAAGGTATGTGAAGAAAATTGAGGTGGTTACCGTTTCAAATGTAGTAAATTATAACCGGACTGTATGTCAAGGGATTGGACCTGACAGTTTTCCTTCTTATGGAGTTGAATTTACTTTCTAACACTTAACGGCAGATATATATGGTAATAGAATAGTTAATGAAGTTTTTGAGATATACTTTATGAAATTGAATTTGTTGAAGAGGATTAAATGAAATCATTTAGGTGGCATAAATCCGAATGGTGAGATAGAGAAAGAATCGACCTGTTCAACTGCGATATGCAATCGATCGCCGAGCTGTGTGGCAACATGTTCTCACTATTCTGATACGCAATCTGTTGGGTCATTTGATTTGAATAGGGGAGAAGAGGATTTCTCCGATGAAGATGCTTTTGCTATGAAGGCAGAAGCTGATCAACTGGAAGTCCAGGAGCATCCGGTGAATGACGCGATACGTAAAGGTAGTTTTATAGTTTATTTTTAATACATAAAATAAAATCGTTTATTTGGCCTAAGCAAACATCGAAGGCATATACCTAAGGATTCATCATTTCAGCAAAAATAAATTGGGCATCAATTCCGGCGGTTTTTTGTTTAAGCTATATTGGTTTGGCGGAATGTTCAGCCTATTTCTTATTGTTGTTTTTATGTTCTTATTTCATTTCCATATTTGTTACAATTCGGGGGTTTCTGTTTTTAGTGTACCTCATTGTGATGCTTCTAGGTGGCTAGAGAACGAGAGGGAGTCAGGCGGATTTGTATGTACGATATGTGGGAAACGATTTCGAACATTGCGCAACGAGAAGCGGCACTATAGACGTGTTCATGATCGAACCTATAAGAAGCCGGATAGGGAAAGCAAATATCGATGCGATGAGGTGGGCTGTGGACGTACCTTCAACTTACCGGCCAAACTACGTGAGCATCAAGCTTTCCATAAAGGTATTGAACTGTTCTCAACCGGCCTTTCACTTCTTTTTTATTCGTCTTTCCCATTCCCCCATCTCCCTATCACTCTTTCCACTTATCGCTCATGAAAAGGATGAAGATCACGAACTCTGTCTTCATTCATATTGAAATATTTTATTCACTGATATTACTCAGAGGCTTTAGATATTATTTTCAGGTGAGAGTGTAATATCATGCAACAGTTGTGAAAAGTATTTCAAAAGCCGCGCTTTGTACGCTGTTCATCTACGCCGTTATCATCAACTAAGTATTCGAGATGTGAACTGTTCACCAAGATTCATTTCCGTTCTGAAGGTCGAAGCTAGTGAGCCTAACTTCCAACTTACCAACGAATCGAGCACCTCTCACAAAGTATTTGATGACGTTGCGGTGAGCTCAAATTCTGATCCCATTGCAAATGAGTACGAACATAATGTTATGGCCTCAGATTCATGTGTGCTATTTAATGGACACAAAAATGATGCTACATCATCAGATTCAAGTCTTACTTCGATTGGCGAAGTGCCGTCGTTGGTTTCTTCTGGCCACATTGTGAATACGGATTCGGAATATAGGAAAGATTCTGGTGCAGCTGATATCTGTTACTGCAATTCGGGTTCTGGAACGGCTTCAAGTGTTGCCGTGCTCTCGTCGGTTTCCATCAATAGTCGTTGGGGCCCTGATGCGAGCTTTGTTGATAGTGAGGGAAATGCTGTAGTGGCTACTACCTTGGAAAGTAGTACCACAAATTCGACATCAGCTTCCATTATGATTTCTAGAGAGGCGGATGGATTTTATGCGTCGAACTCTGAGAGAAATATTGGTACCTCGTTGGAGGACCAGAATGAAACTTGTGAAAAAGTGGCACAAGCCTCGTCAAATACAGTTTCTCTAGCATTAGTACGCTATGAAGGAAAGATGTGTTTTGCCTCAAGTACTGAAGGTATGACCTGAGGTTAGTGCCGCAATTTAGAACGATATTCAATGTTCAGGTTGTGTGAGCCGGTGGAATATAAAAATTAAAAATTGTAGATATATCTACGAGCTCATATTTATTTTATTTTGTAGACAAATGTTTGGTTAATAATTGTTGTAGAGGTGTTTTATTCAGGCGTATTGAGATATGTTTAATTGCTAAATACGTTTCGATTAGTAGAAAAAAAAATTGTTTTAGCCGTTAGAATATATTTTCTTATTATTATTCGAATTTTTTTTTTTTCATCTGATTATATAAGAATCTCTGTAGCACTAATTGATGTTTTATATGAAAATGTATATTATACGTGCGGCATAGATTGAAATCTCTATATTATTAGGAAATGAGTAATTTTATTGATAACGGTTATATTATTTGTTGAGCAAATCTAATTTAATATCATTACTGCCATTTATTTATTGCCTAATTTATTTTAAATATTTTTTTTCTATTGGCACAGATGTTGATATTGAATTTTTGTTGAATTTTTTTTATTCATTTTTCCAAATTTTTATCGATTTTTATTGGTAATTTTTTCATAAAGAATAAAAAAGAATTGAAAATTTTAATAGAAGTGAATAAAAATAAGGTGAATCATGATTATTGAAAACACTTGTTAAATTACGTTGATATTGATAGGCATCCCATCTCTTATAGCAGTTTATATTGGCGGTTATTACTAATTATGGGAGAGGAAGGGATGGCAGCTTGCCTCTCAAAAGCTTTCTACCCACATTAGCGTCTAAAATCCTCAGGCTATTTTCCAAGCTTGGTGTTGCGCAATGGGAAGGTGTTGGCTCATTATGGGTCAATAGAGTTGGACATAAGAGTTTCTGAAAAATCTCTTTCGAAATTCAAATTCTCAAAAAATTTAGAGCTCTCCGATGTTCTTGCAGTAGTCGATTTGCTATCATAACGTGTCATCACCTTCATATATACGTCAATACTTTGGTTGGGGGCAGCTGGATTTTCCGTGATCTCAATAGTGGTGCTCATTTTGACCATAATTAATTGCTTCGAGTTTTCTTCCTCTTAAAGGGTACCATTCACGTTGCCCATCTTCATAGTGTGAAGCTTTTAGTGACTTCAACTCAGATCGTGATCATTGATCTTGATCATCTATGCGTTGGGTTGATGTAGATCGTGAAGTAGGTCGTGATCTTGTCACTGCTAGCTTACTCACGATGCGAATTGGTCGTAGCGTCGTGGTTTCGTCTGTTCCAGATCGTTGCTCATGTAGTTTCTCATTTTGTGTTGTTGCGACCGCTTGTGATCATTTCCGCGAAATCTGTATTTTCCTCTAATTGTTAGTGATAAGCGAGAACATTGGGCTAAGCGGGACACGAACTAATGACTTTATTTTTCCGAGCCACTGCTCTAACCAATTGACCAATCGTGGATACTTCAGTTTACCAGTTTGTAACGTCTCAGCTAAACTAAAACTGATTTCATCATAGAAAGTCGGTCGTTTTTTTTAGACTTAAAAGTAAGATATCGTCTTAATGAAAATATAAACATTGTGCAATGGAAGTAAAATGAGTGACTATGATGGAAATCGGTTTGATCTTTGATCTCTTGAGTCGCAGATTCTGAGCATATCAATGATCGTCTCCTCGATTTGGCACATTTCGGCGTTTAAATATAAATTCTCAACTTCATCGCTTACTATGTATGCCAGAAACTTAGAAGTATCGATAAAGCCTAGACCACTTGAATAATCCAGAATCACTTTAAACCATTACGTATCCAGTCAGTGACATCTAAATGAATGTGTTGAGTGATGTAGAGGTGACTAACTCATTGCGACGTGATGGATTCAACCTCGAAGTTAAATAAATGTAAACAAGTACTGCCTGATTTGTCGAGGCGTTCTAGGTTTTTTTTTTGCAAACCTCAACTATATTGTGGTGTTAAATTCGCTATCATAGTTGACGCTTCTATGCGAATTCACAGATTTGCATATATCCTGAGTTATGAGTTGCAAGTATTGAGTTGTTTTTTTTTTCAGCTGCAATTTTTAGGTAGAGATTCAAAAGGGTCGAGTAAACACAGGTCGGAATGTTCACTGAAATCTGCGTTTGACAAAATGCGTCTTTACAGGTATGCAAAGATATGTAGCGTTGAACAGAATCTGAAGAATAGCGTGTGATTCCAGAAGGAATACTTACAGTACTTAAGCACCTGACATCTGCACGCATGGATGAAGTAGTGTAGAATCGTGATAGGTGGATGAACGAAAAGGTGAGTGGACACATATGGGAGGAGGGGATTAATGATAAAATGATTCGAGAGGGTTACCGTTATAGTTGACACGTCCATCTTTGTCGGCATCTGCCTCATTAAGCATCTCGAAGGCATCTTCCAATGTAATGCTCTTCCCATGATGTGACATGATTGACCTCAGGTCCTCTACCGAGATAAACCCGTCGCTGTCCTTATCGAATTCCTTCAAAGGTCTCCTTTCTTATTTCCATAGTTGATATAATATGCTGTTCAATCACTACACTAATTGGAGATACGTTGGAAGTGGTGCAGTTTAGCAGACGATCGAGCCTCATTTTGGGCTAGTATGGGGGAGGGGTTCTACCTGTTATCGCTACTGTAAAAATAATCTACGAAACCAAATCTTCCAAGAATATCTTGTCCTAAACATAGCTTCAGACTTGTTTATGTCAAAGCACCATTATTTATTATGTATGGAACCAAGATTACTATTCAATTGTAAGGGACTCGATTACTCTATATTGCTTAGCCAAATTTGGAATTCATTTAGCTTTAGGTCATGATTAAATGGTTTGAATATGTCATAGAAAGTATATACTGGGTGGTCGCTGATTGATCAATAATCATCATAAAGGAGAACAGGAAATGAACTGATTTTTGAAATTCATTTGAGCGAAGAGGGAGTAGAAGCATGAAATGAAGAATGAACGGGAGCCCGAGGATTACGAGGATTCCAGGAGATGAATGATGAGAACAGAAGAAAAACGATTTTACCCTAAAGACTCGTCTCAATTCATGCTCTTCCGCTTCAGTCTTTCGAGCTTTACGTGCCATTAACCGCAGGAATTCGTCCATCTCAATTGTACCATTTCCTGAAATTGATCATCAGCGCTTATTGCGTCATTCGTTGTTCTCTGAAAATGTTGCAATTTGTTTTTGTTTTTTGTTTTTGTTTTTTTTTTATCGGAGACAAAGAGCATTTCGATAATTAGCGACGCTAGAATGCCTTTCTTATTCATTTTTTGTTTTTCCGTTTTTCAATTTTCTTTTTCATTGTTTTGTTTTCTTCGATTCATCTTAAATCCTAGCTGTCGTTTTTCTATTTTTTTCCTCTCAAACTATATAAAAANTATATATACATGCGGCTGTCAGTACATGTCAGTGGATTTGTGCTTCCGGTTTGGCGACGATCGCTAAATCGGTCAAAATTGCTCGCTGATCGAATGCAATTTTCTTGTCACGCTATTCGTCCGTTAGAGAATAACGCAATTTGTGTCATTATTATTACCCATCCTCATATATCATTGAGTGGATGTATAGCCATTGTGATAGCCCACGGTTTGCTAATTTTAGGTGGGAAATTCCAAAAAAAAGTATGAATTTGGAGGTAAGGTGTGGGATGGAGGGCGGGGTTTGGGAGGGGAGATTGGGAAGGGACCGGTTGCTGATTTATATATCATTTTGTTGATTTATGGAATATCAATAATAAATACGAGATGTGGTTTTTCCTAGTAAAGATATTAGAAAACTTCTTTAAAACGAAACATTTGAACAATATTAGCGATATCCATCATAGCTTAAATCGATTGTGCTTATAGACAAATAAGTATCTATTGCAGCACACCGTTCATATACATGTGAAATTGGTTTATTTTTATTGGTTATGCGGGGAGGGAGTGGGGGAGGGGAGGATAGGAGGATGGAAGGGAAAGGTGGAGAGGGAAGGATCCCCTCTTTTCCTTTCTTCCTCTCTCTTCCCTTTCATCCCCTCATCGGAGAGTACCTATGCGGTGGCAGCAAAAAAAATTTAGAGAGCCTTTGGGTAATATCATAGAGGTAAAATACGCAACTTATATATCAATTTTTATGCAAATAGGAAATATTTCAGGCGAGATTATGAGCGATAAATGAACAACACTTTAACGAATAAAGCAATGCACTCTTGTTACTCGAAGAATTTTAATAATCAGTCTTCAGCAGAGGAAATATCCGACCCTTTATTATCCTCCCCATCTCAACTTCCTCCGTTACCCAGCTCTCCCCCTGACTCGATCCGGCAATATTTCAAATAAACTCCAAAAGCAGACCATCCTCATCGAATTCGGAAATCATTCTCCTGAGTTCGCTCTCAGATGGGTGTTCACCAAGTGAATCCATAACAGCGCCTAATTCATCGACCGTAATTCGTCCATCACCATCTCGATCGAACACACTAAATGCCTCACGAATTTCCGTTAGTCGATCGCTTTCGAGTTGTTCGAATGTTGCGGAACGTTTCCCATGCTCCATTCACTTTAAAAAAAAAAATTTACATCTTTTGGTTATGCAAAAAATCATAAAAATTGATAAACGAAGAGAACATTCCGGAATTAAGGATGTATTTTTACAGCGCAAGTGAATTTAGATGCAGAAGCATTCACAGTTCATTTGCATAACCAAACGGGAAAGGGAATTGGCCGGTGGGAAGGGAGGAGAAAAGGGTGGAGAGGGAGAGATGGAATTGAAACGTGGTACTCGCTTTTCTCAGATTTTATTAGAGAGGAATTTTGAGAGGTTTTTAGTAAAAAAAAAAATTTCTTTAGAAATCTGTACTTTTCCATTTGCAAAAAATTCGAGAATAATTCCCCCTTTTAATTAATAATTTTCTCATCTCTCTTCGGGATTTTCAATGTAAACATAGATTTAAAAGAAATGAGAGTGGTCTATGAATCGAACTTGAATTTGCATTGGATGAATCGGACTTAAATGCAAATCGAATTGGAATTAAATCCACATGGATGATGAAAAGAATTCTCTATAACAAGAGAGAATATATATATATATATATATATATATATATATATAATGTTTGTTTAAAAATACAGATGTTAAAGTGCTTACGTTAAAAAAAATATAAGGAGATATAAAAGTTCATAGATTAGATAGTTGACCGTTATGAGTCGTGAAACAATAAGTTTTATTGCATATTTTGCTGACCGATGTTGTCTCCGTACTATCATATTGGTCAACTATGGTGGTCACTTCTCAAGTGGACATACGAATAACTCGAAATGAAGCAGTATGAGAGAATAAATTTTTTAGATTGTAAGAAAGCTAATTGAAGAGAAGCCGTCGGTCATTTTTTATAGTTATAGCAATTCACTGCAACATTTAATACCTCATAATTATCGAATCATTTGTATTTGGTAATTATGATCAGCTTTGATTAGTGAATTCGTTTTTTTCTAACAATTTCATTCAAGGATTTATATTCTGACTATAGATTTATGGATGCAATATGGCTTTTCTTTAAGAACTTTACACACAAATGCGCCGTTGAACTCCCAAAGGGATATTTCATCAAAACATATATTGCCGCCAGCCGTCTGGTATATATCAATGCAATTTGGGCTTTGCAACGCTTCAAATCTCTTTGAAATCACCTTAGTGCAATTTAACTGATTAAAAATTCGGAACGATCGCAACAGAGAACATATGCAATCACTTTGCCCGAATCTAGCCGTTTAAAACGAATTAGCACATAAACGTAGACAGCCTTCTGTTGAACGCTTTGATTCGCTCTTTTTTCTTGTGAAAAAAAAAACAGTGGAAAAAAAACGAAAATTTGGAAAAAAAAGTTAGAGGAATTACGTTTTTCTTCTAATTTTTCTTTCTAATTATCTATATCTACTTTCGATTGAATTATTTAAACGATTTTGTGCTCAATTAGCATTTAGCTTATTACTTAAAAAATTTCATTAACACATTTTTTTTAATAAGAATAAAACAAATGCGATAATAAAAAAATGAAATATTGTAATACGATATGACGAGAAAATTGCATAAAAAAGTAATGATTTAATTTTTCAACGCTTATTTGTATTGCATTGACTCTAGATTGCTTGTTGGGTAAAACTATAAGCAGCGGAACAATTCTGAAGTTAATAATTTTTCATCCATCCACTCCCCTTCCACTTTTCCCCATCCACCCCCTTTTTCCCAAAAACTTTAGGATCGATTTCCAAATGAATTAGAGTGGCCAATCTCAATGATATGAACAGTTCTGCCAAAGAGGCAATAAGAAATTCAATAGTCTGTTGAAAATTTGATATTTTAAAAAACCGGAAGTTGAACGCGCTAATGTTATCCTGTTTTTTATTTATTTATTTTTTTTTTTTAATTAGTGGGCTACTACTCTCAACTATTCATCTGTTTTGATTTTTCATTGAAAGTTATATGAATTGTGATTGCATTGAGCAAACAAATTTCTATGCTATCTTTAAGCGATTAACAGAAATTCGGTTGAAAACGAAATCCTCACTAGTTTTCACCAATTAAAATTCCATTTCTACTTCTTTCGATATTTTCATTGTGATGTAAATTCGATTTTTATCGATAATTAACAAAACTTTCGGCTGGCAACAAATCGAAATTTTGAAAATTCATTTTCTATCAGTTGAATTTCATTCACAGGTCGACCCCTTCGATTGGTTTACTGACTTTACAAAATTTTTTAAAATTATTATTTCTATGAATTATGGTGGCAATGATGAATACTGTAATGAAAAAGATTGCTTATATACCCCCAAAATGAATGCACAACAATTCACCCATTTCCTCTATTATCTCTTAAGACAAATCATCGAAATAGCTATATGTGATTCTTAATATCTCTAAAGAGCCTAATTTCACGATTTTCCTATAATCTTTAAAACTTTGCCGTAATAATTTTCTTATTTTATTTCATAGAAAATTTTAATAATATTGTTGATAGTTTCCAATAATAGTGAAATGTTGCTGCATTATATCGAGTAAATTTTGATTTTATTTTTGCATCAATGTTGCTTTTATGCGCATTTTTTCGCCGAGAGAAATGTATGAAAGCGATGAACAATGAAATTTGGAAGTAAAATTTCTGAAAAATTAATCCCAAGACGATTGCATCGAACAAAATTGCCAAACAACGAAAAATAACAGCTAAAATCGGTTTTCTATCAAAAGTTTTTCGTTCAAATATTTTTTTTCAACATCGAATGAATATGCTAACGAATCGACAATTGTCTATCTTCTATGCTATATTTTACTGCATATTTAGAGTATATATATATATATATATATATATATAATTTCATGATTGATCTGTATTACTTTTGTCGTAAAACGTGTTCCGATATTTCACATGCAGTGTATGACCAAACGATGCTAATGAATTCACGAATGAATTTCAGAAAAATTTGACTCCGGAGTCGTTCTTCGTTGTTCTAGAAACTTTTAAAAATTTTCATTCCACTCTAAAAAGTTTTAGCATTCTTAAAGTTTTCGCAGCAGTTGGCATCCTTGTAATTTTGTCTCGTCTTTTTTAACGATGAACAATGCGCTTAAATAAACAAAATACAGCGCGTCGACAAACAACTTTAAAATGCTTAACAAACGGCTGAATTTGATTTTCTTTGTTGAAAAATAGCCTCAGTTTGTCTTTCTAACGTCACTAAAATTCGATCACCTCAACGGCTGAATCAGTCGTCGAAATCATCTGAATTTAATCATTGGTGATCGAATTATCTCGAAATTAATTCACAGAGCAATTCTATCAATTATATCAATTAGCTTTTGCAGCATATTTTTAAACATAAAAAAATATTTATGTCATTGGAATTTAGAATATGAATTCTAAAAAGAAGTGACATTTCATAGGGCAATCGAAATCCACGAAGCATTATTTTACTTTTCTTTTTTTAAAAAACATCGTATACGAGATACACCAAATGTCAGACATGATTGCCATAGACATCGCCATGCTCGATCACTAGAATATAGCAATCACAACATATACCTATTTCTTGTTTTTTAAGCATTTGCGAGACGAATCGACCACTTTAGTGTCTCTCTTCAAGAGCAAAGATCTGTGATGATAAGTTGAGTTCGACTTTAATGGGCTTTTATCATCGTTACCTTTTAGCTCAGTTTTGAGAAGCTATCTCGAAGTTTAGTTTGCTGTTAGTCGTCAGAATCCGAAAAAAAAAAAGAATCGCAAAACCGATTGTCAACATTCGAGAACTAAATAAGCGCTTCTTGACAAGACACCTTAAAAATACGTTGTTATACCTGTTCACTGTCGCATTTCTTTACTAGAATTCGCAGCTAAAAACGGCAATTTTCGGGTGCGATTTTCGGAAATTAGCATCCTAATACGCTACTATATGGGTATATTTGAGGCGTATATTCGAAATAGGCATTAATTAGCATTTCACGTTATGATGAAGCCGCCATTGCGAACATTTAAAAATACACCTAAGAGTGTATTCATTTAAAGGAAAAAAAACGCTTAAGAGTGTATTCGTTTCTCTATGAACATAAGAAAAAAAAAAGAGATACTTCACATTTCACGTTGATTGTACACGTTGAATTGCTATTGCTTAATAGTACTCCAAAATGAGAGTACCACAATTCCCAAATGACATCTAAAATAAATAACTATGCTCATGCACTAAATATTTGCACATATTCTTCAGTATAACCTTTAAGCAACTATCTGCAAGCAATAACAACAAATTATCTAAATATTTACTATAATCCTTAGAGGAATCATTATATTACATAGCTTATTGCTTATCGCTCGCTTATTTTTTCATTTGTAAATTTTCTACGAGTCTATAAGACGTAAATATTATTGCTATATTTGGCTCTTCGAGTTGAATGCTCATATCTAATAAAGCTTTAGTAAAATTGTTAAATAGCATAAAATCACGTCCTTTAAGGATCCAGCCAATTAACCTTCAAGTTGGGGGAAGGGGGGAGGGCATGTTGTGGTGGATTATACCTACAAAATTGTTGCAGGTATAATCATTGTAGCAATATTATACCTTCACTATTTTGGGGCCTTCAGCAAATTGGTTAAAGCTATTCAACAAACAATGAGACGCACAATAACACGACATGATGTTCCCACAGAAAGGTTTGTGGCGGTAGTTTGAATACCACCAAAGAAGTGCGCATGATAGGCTGAAAGGGATGCAAGGTTTTTACGAATGATAACCTCATCAATCGACTAAACAAATAACCTAAAATCATTGACGCAAATTTTAATAACAACTTGTAAAACTGTTCACTGCTATAAAGTTGCAAGCAGAAATTCGATTTTTGCGAATAAACAATCACCCTTTAAAAAAAAACAATTTGCATATGGAAATTTCATATCGAATTCAATCATAACTCATACGCTAAGGTATAATTTCAATCCTAAAATTTTATAGTCTCAGCATAATCTTTCGCAAATTCCAACTTCTAATAAACTAAAGTACACAAACAAGTATATATGCGTCTAAGATAATCACAAAAATTCGACATCTGTGAAGAGATTCACAAATGGCGAATAATACAACACTCTAACTGATGAAATAAAGATGCATTGGAGGCGTTGCTGAAATGTGAATTGCGAGATGCTCAAGTAATGAGTATTGCCTAAAGGAATATGGCCCCTCCTTTAGTGAATAAAACGCTTTACAACGATCGTAATACTTCATGAAGATCAATGCGCACACTTATCACTTATCATTCAGTGAAATATGCAACCTTGATAATGTGTATATTTTTTGCATTGTTAATGCGAAAGTACCGTAAAAGTTCCGAAAGTAACCCCTGGGGTTATAACCGATTATATCTCCATGCCAAAAAAAAGAGAGATATATTTTTAAAGAGAAGCTCCTTTATGAGTAGATGATAGCTATAAAATTCCGCATTTCTAAAAAATTGTATATTTCAAGAAGCCGTTTATAATTTGACATGACGCTAATTTTTCAACAAATTTAATAGTGCAAAACAATCTACTACGACGAATTTTTCTTTTACTAAAAGCTATCAATAGAAAAAAAATTTCTTGAATAGACACTAAATTGGCTAGACCCGTTAAAGAATTCGGTGATTGATCTTCAATGCTTCAAAGAAATTCGATATCAACTTACATCCGATGTTTTTTCTCAGGAAAAAGTTTGCTCAGGAACGGAGAAAAATTCGATATTTCAAATTAATATTACAGATATATTTCGCTTTATTATTTTATTATTTTATTACTTTATTATTTTATTATTTCGTTTAACTTATTTCTTATATTATTTTATTTTTTTTTTTTGCATCAACATTGAATAAGCATGAAAATTACTTGAGTATTTTAGTATTTTCTATGTTTAACAACTGAAATTCTTTTTCGTAAAAGAAAATATGAAATGCGCTTCATCGTATTTTATAAGTTCTAATATAATCATAAAAATTCAGGTATGTAGCGTAAAGTTATTTTTATTTTGCGCTCATAGGCAGTTCTTTCATTGCTGAAAATATTCAGTGACTATAGTTGCATTCCTAAACACGAAAATCTACTTTTTCTGTGTGTGTGCGTG